>PVLA01007983.1:0-15244 GCA_004027455.1 Hydrochoerus hydrochaeris | reverse complement strand
GTGGCTCAAAGCACTCCTGTGAGAAACCCCAAGCATTCAGATCAGATAAGGGGAAGCTTGAATCTGGGGAAGCTCTGGGATGCTCTGGGTATAGATGCATTTGTTGTACTCCACAAAAGCTGATCCTCAGCTCACTAGTGGTAAATATTTAAAAGGTTTGTTTATGCCTACCAGCTTCTCAGTATCTACCAATATATCAAACACCCTCATCTGGTTAGAAAGAAATCAGAAACACATCCTATGCTACCATCATATAGGCAATGGGAAATGTGAGAAGGTGGGGAAACCTATAAAGCTTTTGGTGTGGTGTTTGTCCAGAGCTCTTCAGTCATCCCATAACCTTCTTAATATAATCTCACTTAGATTCATTCTTTTCCTCAGTAAAGAAAGATACAACTCTTTCCTCTCCAGACTAAGAAAAATAACCAAGAGTACCTACACTAATATTCTTGTCCAACAAAACCAACCAACACTATTCTGAATTCACACTCAGGTTGAAATAGCACTCCAGAAACATAAGGGATAAAAGACACATTTTAGCAAATTCTCTTCCACTTTTTATACCCAGCGCTTTGTGGCACAAAGAAATTTCTCAAACTTTAAAGAAATAATATCTGAAAAATGAACAAAGACACAGGGAGCCCAATGCTGTCCCAGCAAGGCTCTCAAGAATATCAGTACCATAGGATTCCAAGAGTTTACCTAGTTCTTCCTAGAGACTCTGAGAGCTTGCAAGAAAGAACTTTCTTAAAGGCTCAATTCTTTTGGATTACTTTACTAAGTAAAAACAAGAAGGAAAATCTTAGAAAGAGAAGAAAAATGCTCAGTTCAACTTTACTTTCCAATGTATACCTTTCAAATTCATGTAATCCTGAGCTAACTCTCAAAAGCGACAGGTCCTGCACCACAACTTTAGTTTTTTCATTCTATCAAGCATGAAATGGGGAGAGGAGTAGCAAAACTAGTCAATAATAAAAAAAACAGGCCCCACCACTTGACCAATAAACTTCCCCCCAAATGACCACTTTGTGCTTTTGTTTTGTTTGGCTTGGTTTTTTTTTGGGGGGGGCAGGGGTTGTTTGTTTGTTGTTGTTGTTCCTTCGGGGATTTCTTTCCCTTTGGGGCAAAAGAATGTGGGTGATAGGGAGAAAAGATTGTGAGTTAAGAAAGAGGCACATGATAAACTCATGAAAGATGATACACAAACCGAGTTCTATCTTAGAAGATCAGAGTAATTTTAGTCAGGAAAGGTCTAACCCTGAGAGTACTGGTAGCTAGATCTTCTCCCATCCAGGGACCCTGAGTCTATAAATTCCAGAGGCATTATAATACCCATTGTGGTTTTACTATTATCTTCTTTTGAAGTCCTATACTATTTCCATTGTTTTGCTCTTATTGGTTTTATTTTTTTATTTTATTATGCCTAATGGCATGGACAGTTCTTTTACTGATAACAAAAGACATTATGTTAGCCATTATTGATCTCCTTGTATTTTGTTTTTAAGTCATGCACCATGTTTATCCTTTTGTTCTGATTAACTATTCTGTTTTATTTTGTTTGGTTTTATTCTCTTCAAAAAAAAAAATTCCAGTCGGTGGGTGGGTGACCTTCCAGGAATATACAAAGAGACCTAAGATAGGCTGTTGCCAAGCAACACTATTAGAAGTGAGTTCAAAATAATTGTAGCCATAATCTCATCCCATCCAGAAAGAATTAGATTTGGAGGCTGAGGGATAGACCAGATGACCTCTAAATATCCTTTCAGCTCCACCAGTCAGTAAAGCAGTTGCAGGAGAAAAGAAAAGAACACCAACCTTAAAACAGGCAACTATTACAGGTATTTCTAGAACAATGGTAAGTTAGCAGATTCATCACTCTCTCAGCAACCTTTTTTTCCTCAAGACTAATGTGTGATTATAGATTAGCTGGTGGCTTTGAGGTTCCCACAAAGACCCTCTTGCCATACCAGCCCCTCCATAACCAGCTGGTTTCAAAGACAAACCTAAAGGAAATTTCCAAGATCTTTCCTGCTCTGTCTCTATCATCTGCACTTTCACAAGGAGTTTAACAAAGTGGAGAATCAAAAGTGGAGAGGCAGAAGTCTCTCTTATACAACCTCCATTGCCCCATCTTGAAGTCTACAGGTAGGGCTGGTTCAAGGGTTAAAGACATATTCTACCTCATATCTGCCATGTACCACTTTAGTGCCACTCAAGTGGTTCAAGCAATGCTAGGAATGGCAAAAAATAAACAGTTTACACAGCTTCTGTTAAATTTTAGCTGAATGCAAACCCAGAAGCCCACAAATACTTTAAGAAACTAAGTTCCATGTCTATTAACATGAATGGTACCATTAAATGACCACTTGATCACCTTTCCCCCAATTTGTTGATGCAGTGCTAAAAATTCACCAAATCAAAGAGGTTTTTCCAAGACTGACTCTGTAACTGATACCTAGATTTAAGCCTTAGTTTTGCCACTGGAACATTGCATCACTCTAGATTAGTCCTTCTCTATAATGGATTTCAATTTCCCCATCTCTACAAACAGAAGGGTTGGACTTCGTAGCTGTGAACTGCCTTTTAAACTCTTAACATTCAGTAAATCATAAGGAGGGAAGTAAAAAACTCAAGAACATCTTGAAAATTCAAAATAATCTCTTTTTAGGGAATCCAAGCCTCAAAGCTGTTATGATCTTTTAAAAATAAGTTAAGAGAGCCAGTAGAGAGAAAGACTTTTCCTGCTTGTAACTGTCTTATGATCATATGGTAGAGATGGCAGGTAGTAAGCTTATCCATTTTGGGTGTTAAAACAGACTCAGGAAATCAGGAATCAGAAGCAAAGTCTAAGAATGGTAAGAAGGAGGTAGGGGAGTGAGGCATGTTTTAAGACTTAACAGAGGCTGGCCTGACCAGAAGAAACAATTTGCTATAAAATTACAATGATCCTAGATCACAGACATGGTTCCTATGAATGAACAGTTTTGATTTTTCCACTACACTTCTCTGTCTGTCATATGCTAGAAACAGCCTAAAGCACACTATGACGGAGTGGAGAATAAGGTGTTTTTCCCTCTTTGTTAAGGTTAACAGCTGGAATTCACTGAACAAGGGTGTGCGCCATGATGGCTCAGCCTTGAGTTGAGGAATGAAAATGGTAACAGGACATTCCCACTCCCTTGTGGCACTCCCAGATCTTACCAGGAGACCATATGAATGGCACCATTGGTTACTTTGCCCATATTAATTATTCCCTTTTATGTGAGGACTATGCATGTCTGAGAATAGTGGGAAAAGTAAGGGAAGAAAAGGAACTCAAACTTCAAGAACTCAATCACTGGGTCACACTATAGTCAACAGGATGCACAACAGAAAGCTTAGACTGCATGTTGGCTGAATGACCAGGTCCCCTTATCTAGCCACTTTCCTTTAGACCTCAAATTTTGTCTTTTTTTTCTGTTTTTTAAAGATTGTACTAGCTAGTTTCCAGGGTTCTTTTCAGTTTATGATTCTATGGTCTCAACAGTGTCATAAGTTGTTTTTCCCAAGTAGACATTGCTTGACTTAAACAGCATGAAAACTCTTTAACACTTACAGTCCATGAAAATTAAACCCTCATCTTCCAACTCAATTCAAGCTTCAATTTGCATAAAAAAACTTTTATTTTTCAGATACTTTTAGTATAGCAGACTTGACCTGAAATAACTTATATTTCAATCCTTCTCTATACCCAGGGAAAGAATCATCATACACTGTCTTCTTTGCTATTTTTTTTTCTGAAATAGGATCATTAATGCAACTTAGAGGCAACTTTCAGATGTCTCAGAATTTAGGAAGAGCTATACTAATAGTGATGAGAGGTCACAGAGCAGAGTATATTCTCAGAGATTCATTTAAATGATTGAGTAATGCCACACCTTATGATGAGAAAGGAATCAGCCAGAGAGAAACCGAGAAGCTCTTGGAAGGATCTTCATAATCCTGTGTTGGCAGACAGTAACCCCATCTTCTTTTGCAAAACCTCTCTCTTAGTTTATAAGAGAAGTCTTTTGGGAAGAAAGTATGCAAAAGGCCAAACTCATAAAACCACAAGCAATTTAAAAGACAGAGATAGTGAAAGCACATACTTCTTTAAAACTTGGTGTTTTTGAAGGACACAATTCTGGAAAAACAAGAATGACTTGGTAGTGAGGCTGAGATACAGCAATGTGGTACCTAAACCTTACCATGTACCCAAAGAACTGGGCCCACCACTCCTTGCATCCCAGGGGCCCCCACCCCTTCCCAAGATTACTAATCACTCAGCTCTACAAGGCTCAAGTCAGTCTTAGGGAGATGTGTCTGGGAGCAACACATAGCCCAGGCCAGCTCAAAGCTGCTTGGCCAAAAAGTCTCGAGCTAAAATGATCACCAGCCATTCCTAATGAAGGAAAGGGCCCCAGCAGCCATTTGGCATGACTTGCACAAAAGCAAGCAGAGCTCATTAGCAGGCACGCCCCTCCCCCCTCCCTCCCTCCTGAGCATCCGGCCCCCTTAGTCCCCACTCCCAGGAGGTTTCCACTCTTTTCATAACTGCTCCTAGGGGTGGAAATCAACCAGGTCCCAAAATCAACCACCACTCTAGAAAAGTGTGGCCCTACAGGAGAGAACCCACACCCCTTAGAACAGGCCAGACAGGATAGGGAGGCATTAAGTAATGGGAAGGGCAGGATTTTGGCGGGTGGAGAGAAGGAAGAAACTAGTCCTCTCTCCCAGTAGATTGGGTAGGCCTCTCAGACTGGTACTTAGTGAACTGCTGGAACTCCTGGGTAAAAGAGGGTAACCTGGATCATGAGTCACTTTATTGCTTTGCTCTCTCCTCACATCCTAGTTCTAAACACAAACAGCTGAAGCTGCCTAGTGTGGCTGTCTGAAAGTTGAGTGGGGGTGCGGGATCCGCCTCAGTAGCCCCCCTCACTCCCAGTTTATCTGTTTCCAGGGCTCCTTGGACAGCTGCTCCCTTGCTCTTAGAAAAGTGCCAATTCCTGGGCCCGGGGAAATTTTCGAATTGGAGGAATTGGAGTCCTCTTCCCTGTGCCCACGTCCTTTAGGGGACTAAGTAACCCTGGGCCCCAAACGAAGCCTCTCCCACTGTTGCATTACCGACGCAGACAACTGGAACCTGAGAAAGAAGCCAGCCCCTTTCTGTACAGGCTTCTAGGGGATGAGTGATATATCCCCTCTATCCGAGGGCGCGGCGCCCCAAGCCGGCCGGTGGTGGGCCAAGCCGGCAGCCATCAGTTTAGGGCTACAGGAGTCAATTAGAACCTCTAAGGTAGACAGTGCCCATCTCCAATACTCACCGTCTTAGGCATAGTGGCGGCAAAGGAAGCAGAGTTGGCGAAGTTTGGATGCAAACTGTCAGGCAGAGGTGAGAACACAGTATGTATGCTCCAACTCCAGGGGGCCGAGAGGGGATCGGATTGTGTTCCTCTCCAGCGTCTGAGCTACTGCTCCGCTTCCTGCTAACGGGCCACGACTTAACAAACCCCACCCAGGAAAAAGCAGCCCCCGTTGCGCCGCCCGCTCCTTTATGTGGCTGGGCTTCCGCGCTGCTCCCCGCCCTCGCCCCGCCTCCCAAGCCAGCCGCAGGCCTCGCCCCGCCCAGTCCAGCACTATTCAGCTCAGCCGCTCCAGCTACAAGAGAAAAGGGTCTGGGCCAGGCAGCCCAACGTGGGGTTTGCACTCTTGACTCAAACCCACCGTGCTCCTCTCCCGCCTTCAACGTTTGAGCCATCTGGCCCCATCCCCTCACTCTGGACCAGAGCTGAACCCTGGGCTGCACCCTGGCAGATGCTTATGCAGTACCTGAAGGCAACTTTCCACGGATGGGGAACTCAAAACCTGTCAAAACTGCCTGTTTCCTCTCAAGGCAGCCCTGTTCTTCAAAACAGTCCTCCTAAGTCTATCTGAACTCTTTCTCTCGGTGATTTCCAACTATGGATCTCAGCTATGCTCCTTGGGACCACAACAAATTCTCTACTGTCCCTACCAGTTCAGAGGTCTGAAGATCCTGTGTCCCCTGGAAACTTCTCTTGGCTTAACTACTTTATCTCTTCCAACGCCTCGTCCATTCACTTTTGTAGCAGAGACCTTTCCCACTACATTTTCTCCCTATTTTTTCTCAGTTCTGGTTCTCGTTTTTCATCAGAATTGATGATGCGGATCCCACACCCCTACTCACTCTATTTGCTTCTACCAAATCCACTCCATTTTCCTCAAATCAGTGCTCTGATCCTTTAGGCCCTCCTCAGTATGTTCGCTTTTTGATGAAGCTGTGATTCCCTCAAATGAGATGCTACCACTGTCCAGGCCCTTGGAATGTATTTGAGAGCTCCTTTTCTACTTCTTGCTGAGATCATCGAATCCCAGAACAGCAGTATTCTAGATGGGAGAGGTCATACAGTTAAGTGTGAATTTCAGTTTGAAAGTGACTGACCATAGTTCTTTTTTGCCATCTCCCTTAGCAACTGTGGGGAAGCATGGCTTGAGTACCGTTTGTGACCCAATGTAGGATAGTGGAAAGGATATTTGAATGAGGCACTCATGACACCTGGCTTCTACTCCTAGCTCTGCCATTAACTCACTTTGTAATCTCTGTCTTGGGTAAGTCCCATCTCACTAATCTTGAGTCTCCTTTTCTGTAACAAAGAACTGAATTCCTGGGCTTCCAAGGTTTTTTCCAACCCTCACATTATGAAAGGATGAGAAGGGAAGCAGACTGCCTAGAATGATAGATGAGTCTAGTAGGATTGCATAAGATTTTGTATTTGTACTTCCTAGTCCTGCCTCTACTCCTTTCCCAATTTAACAGTGCTGTGAGCTGATGTGCCTCAGTTTTTCTCACTACTGCTAAGATTTATTGATGAGGCCCCTCCCAAGGTTCTGCCTGGCACCACCTCCACTCAGTATCCTCAACTTTCAGTTACAGATGCCCCACCCCACCCCATGCCAATTTTGGCACTGTGATTATGGCGGAAGAGACACCAGTACTGAGGCAGAATGGATCACACACCAAGGCCAGGATAACTGGTCATATGAGTCATTTAATGAAGTAGATAGTATGCTTGCTAGTCAGCAGTATATTCAACGGAACACAAGGGCAAATTGTTACAATATTGACAAAACTTTTGATCCACCTGAAAGCCAAATTGAAGATATGAATAAATAAACATGTAAGGCAATTATTTTTTATTTTAAAGAGAGTAAAACCAAGCAAAATCAAACAGAATAAAGCCAATCAAAACAAAACAGTGTAAGTGATAAAGGACTTCAAATAAGAAAATAGGAAATCAACAATGGTTGCCATTATGCCTCTTGTCTTCAAATTTGCTGCCCATTCCATTTTACATAGTAAAAATCAAACAATACAGAACAGAGTAGAACCAATAAAAACAAAACAATTAATGCAATAAAGGACTTCAAAATAAGATAACCATCAATCCCAAATGGCTACCATAATATATCTTATTATCTTTGAAATAGCTGCCCATGCTATTGGCTATAATAAAATCAAACAAGACAAAACAGAGTAAAACCCAACTCAACAAAACAATGAAAATGGTATAGGAATTCAAAACAAGTTAATAGGGAATTAACAGTGGCTACTGCCTTCATAAGGAGATCTGCCCATAGATGCTATATTGTGTATTGTTATCCTCTGAATAGATGATCAGACTACCAGCTTTAGACCTGCAAAGTCACTGAAACACTAAACACTATAAGCATTAAATCGTATTTTACCCCCAAAAGCTATCATTAAAGCCTGTGTTTCTCAAGATCAGCTGGTTACTTGTGGTGTGAGGAGGCAGGTAGCATTTTTTGTCTCCCAGCTCATGTTTCAGAAGGGACTGGCATTTGGCTCTTTACCCAGAGGCCTGCACATGGCACCAACTCACAAGAAGGTCTTGCTTCTTGGTGACTTCTTGTTCTCTTCCCCCCCAGTCCACAAGTGGCACTGACTCACAGGAAAAGGCTTGGGTCTGGTTCTCCCCTCCCCCAGAAGCCTATGCATGGCACCAACTTGCAGTGAGGTCTTGCTTCTTGTTCGGCAATTCTACCTTGAAATAATGGACTTGTTGTCAGACTTCGGTGCAGTCATCCAAATACTTGTACTCAGATACAGCAACTGAATAATGGGTTTTTCTTGTGCAATTCATAAAACTCCAAGTGTTTCCTGCTATAAACTACACTAGACACATACTTTATGGTGCTGTGTGTCTCCTGAATAACAATGAACATTTTCCAAGCAGGATTAGCATAAAAGAACCATCTATAACAAAACTAAGATATGTATGTCATAGGATTTACAGAATATTTTCAGATGCCTATTTTCATCACCAGGAGATGTTTTTTTCATTTTTTTATTTAAAGAGAAAAAAAACAGGAAAAGGTAGAAATATTACAGAATTTCAAGAAAAGAAGATATAGGTAAGACATCACTAGTTGAAACATTACACACTGTTCTTTTAGAAATAGTTTCTCAAGTTACAAAAACAAAGCACACAAAGTGGACACTCAAGCAGTGAGAGTGCAAACAGATCTGTTCAACTATCCAACAAGAACCTAGAAATATGGTCATCAGTCCCACACATCTAAACATACATGCAGCTATATTTTTTATAGCACTTCACTAAGAGATATTTGATGAATATAAAAATGAAATATTTTTGTGTCATTGTTTTACTAAATTTGTTTTAAAATATAATTTTAGAAGAGGAAGTTCAGAATTCAGTTTCTGGGGAAAGTGAAAAATGATGAGGAAAATCATAGAAAAACATACTGGTCCATAATTAACATTAATTATGTAATATATATATATATATATATATATCATTTAGATACATCAATTACATATCTATATTATAACTTCTTTGTTTACATTTTTGTATGCTGTGTATTACCTTTTAAAATGGGAAATACTTAAATTATTCATAAGCTATATATTTACTGTTGTTGCACTCATGGTTTGTAAATGAGCTTAGCATTATGTGGTTATAATGCCTGTTAGTAAAAGAATTTACAGTTTAGTAAAATAAAAATGAATGAAAGAAAGATGTACTGATGGTGCTATGGTAAGCAAAGTTCCTTGCCAAGACCACTTTTTTGAGCTGAGCATTTGTTCTCAGGTATAGCAGCATTTATCAGAAAGCCTCACCAGTAAGGGTAGAATGGCAGCCAGTCACACTCCTTGATACTGCCATGATCCCTTTTCCCTCAGGGGTTTAAGAATCTCACTGATTCCTTCATTCTTATACACCTAGGGGTGGCTACCAAGGCCTGGCACTAAGCTAAATGCCTAAAGCAAAAGGAGAAGTTGATTGGAGACTTCAACGTTTTAGAAAGTGGAATCCCCCTATATATTATTGTCAATCTCTTGTACCAACATTACCACCCTACACACACACACACACACACACACACTCACACACATGCACAGGAGATCTGAGCAGAATTTCAAGTTGCTAGCATAGCATAGAAAGTGGAAACCCCCTATATATTATTGTCAATCTCTTGTACCAACATTACCACCCTACACACACACACACACACACACACACACACACACATGCACAGGAGATCTGAGCAGAATGTCAAGCTGCTAGCATAGCAGATAAATACATTACTAAAACTGGGGGCAACAGGAGTCCAACTGACTGTGAAAGATTCCACAGGATGTGGTATCTGAAGAAGTAGGTAGATATAGGAGCTGAGGGAAAGGGCTAAGCTTGGGCCCCTGGGGAGGAGAAGGGTAAGAAATGAAAGGAGAATATTAGACTTTTGCTCCAGTCTTCTCTCCAAATTAGGGGAACTGAAGATCAAAAAGAAGAAAGGACTTACCCAAAGTTACCATGCGGAATATGGGATGATGAAGATAAAAAGCAAAGTTAAGAAGCAGTTTCAAGGGCCTGGTGTTGTGATACAAGCCTATAATCTAGCAATTGAGTAATCTAGTAAGACTGGTTCAAAGTAAAAAGGGACAGAGATGTAACTCAATGAAGATATTAAGTTCAATACCAAGTATCAAAAAATACATTTAAAAAAACTTACATAAGACTGATTTATGTGAAAACATCTTCCAAGCCTAATAGAGATAAATTGGACTTGTAATCACCTCCCCATATATTGTTCTCACCCTACATCTAAGTTCACTACAGTAAAGTAACTTGTGGCAATCCTATTTTAGAGGGCATAGTGTAGTACAAGAGAGGAAATAGCAGAAAATGAACTGGGTGTGGAACAATCCTGAATCCCAGGGATACTTCAGATGAAGAAATCCCCCACCCAGTGTATCACATGGTAGCAGTTGAAAGTCCCCCATCACAAAAACATTTTGTGGGTTGCTTTTCATTTTCATCCGTGGTGGGAAGTCCCTTCTTACACCTAAACTAGATCTTTTAGGCTTTACTCAGCACGTTTGTTTTGGGTTGATCCTTAGCAAAGGAATCAACAAAGCTGCTTTTCTCCATTCACAGAAATGTGTCAGAAAGAGATGAAGACAAACATCAACTTGAGGCTACACACTCTGACACCTTATCATTCTCTTCATTTCTGTAGACCAGCAGGCAAACACTTGACTAGTTGTGCCCTTTACACAAACAAATTAATAGGATAAAAATGCATTGTTGTCTCCCCCAGGGAAAGAGGCACAATGTGGCAGAAAGGGTAAATTTAATCAATAGGGAAATCTTTTTTTCAATTACCCTCACTAACTTATAGCAAGTCAAAAAAAAGCAAGAAGGCAAAAAACAAAAATGACACTGTTTGAATGACAGATAAAAATACATTAATATTAATGAGATACCCACCATGAGCATTGGAGGAAAGAGGATTCTTCACAAGAATTTTTAGAGAATGAAGACCCTGAGGTTCTGAGGAATTAAGTAACTTATGCAAAAGTCACATGGTTCAACAAATAGCATAAAACTAAAACTAGAAATTCCTTTTGACCCAGTATTCGCCATTTAGGTATCTTCCCCCCAAAATTAAAGGCATCATATTACTCTAATATGTGAATATCCATGTTTATAGCAGCACAATTTATAATAGCTAAATCTTGGAAGTAGCTTGTATATCATCTAAGAAGGAAATGCATAAAGAAATTGTTGTATTTATACAAATGGAGTACTACTCTGCCCCAAAGGAAGATAAACTTGAGTAATTTGTAGGCAAGTGTATGTACCTTGAGACCAAAATGTTAAGTAAAATAAATCCTAAGACACAAGTTTAAATGTTATATGGTTTCTCTTCTGAGAAACCCAAAATATAAATAAAGAGTAAAATGAAAGACAACAGGAAGTAGAAAGAGAGGTCTTTTGCAGAAGGGAAGGGGATCAGGAAATGGAGAGAGAAAGATGATGAAAGAAGGAGATGAAATAAAGAATTTAGATGTATTATGTATATGTACTAACTCCCTGCAAGGAATGTAATCATAATCTACTACAACCATGTACCAATAAAAATAAAGTATTACGTATAAAAAATGAGAAAATTCAAACCATAAAAAAGAAGCTGACAGAGCTTAACTTTGAATTGAGACAGTTGGCTCCAGGAACTACAATCTTTTAAAAATTATTTTGAATACTGTAATCCAAAAGGAGGGAAATTTTGGAAGAGACTTGGTGAGACCCTGATTCTTTAAAAAAGAAAAAGGGCTGAGAATATTCCTCATTGTGAAGGACCTGGATTGAAGCCCTAGTTTCAATAAACTAAATAAATAAGATTTTAAAATTAAAACAAGGAAAATAGTATAATTACATATAACTATTATCTAGAAGTTGTTAATATTTTGCCATGTTTGCTTCATCATTCTTTCAAAAGTATTTTAAATTACATGCATCGTAACTTTTTACTCCTCATCAGTTTATTACCTTCATTATTTAAAGAATATTTTATTAGTTTCTGTAACCAAACCCATGTAGATAAGAACTTACATACTGAATACAGTATGTTGTCTTTCTGTAAATTGAAAAACTTAAGCTTAATATTTCTAGGCCAACGTATCTGTTAATTTCTGTACAATGCCAGTTCAGTAAGAGAAATAAAGGTAACTTTTTCCAAAGTTGACAGCCCGGTTAAAGTTTCCAACAATTCAAATTATATATGTATTCCAATTATATATGTATAATATATATTATATATATATATATATATATATATATATATATAGTAACATTTAGTGGCAACAGCAGTATCAGGGTCTGCAGTCATCTGAGCAAATTATGGAAATATATACCATGGTCCCTTAAAAAAAACAGGAAGTAACAAAGATCTGCTACTGTTGTGGTATCTGGCACCACTTTTTTTTTTATCAGCTTCGCAATCATCATCTGGAAAGAAAACATTCTAGAGTAACATCATTAAAACAGCTCTGATAAAGCATGGTCACTACTACATATCACAAAGCAGGTAGAAGATATTTTACATTCACAGAACTATGATGCAGAACTATCCTATACCTGTAATATTACAAGATACAACTAAAAAAAAACATTATTTCAGACCTGACTCTACATTTCCAGCAGAGGTCCAAGGAGTGGCATGACATAGCTCTGAAAAAAATGCACTTTCTTAGATAAGGTTTCTTTCTATTAGCAGCAGTTAAAGTACACATGCTCTTCATGAACATCAACTAAAACTTTACCACTCAACACATTAATATTCTTCAAAAGTATTAGGATATAGATGAAGAAAAGTTCAGCATCTCTGGCCATTTCAGAAATACAAATTAAAACAACCAAGAGATTTCATCTTATCCCAGAAATAATAGCCATTATCAAGAAATAAAAGAGTAACATATTCAGGCAAGTATTCAGGAAAAAAAGAACTCTTCTACATTATTGGTGGGAATGTACACTGGTTCAATGACTATGGAAAACAGTGTGATGATTACTCAAAAAATTAAAACTATAAATTCAATTTGACCCAGCTATTCCTTTGCTGGGTACCTTCTCAAAAGTGTTAAAGACATCATATTACAGTTATACATGCATGCCCATGTTTATAGCAGCATAATTTATAAGAGTTAAAACTTAAATGTGGCCCATATGTCCACAAACAAATGAATGGATAAAGCAAATGTGGTTTTTATACCCAATGGAGTATTAATCTTCCCCAAAGGATAAACATGAGTAATTTGTAGGAAAATGAATACACTTTTAAACATTAAGTCAAACAAATCAGACATAAGCTTAAATATCACACATTTTCTCATATATGAGAAAACCAAAATACAAATACAGAGCAAAATAAAAGGTAGAAAATAGGAAGTAAGGAGACAAATTCTCTTGCAAAAGGGAATGGGAACAAGAGATGGAGAGAAGTGTGAGCAAGATAAGGGGAAGGAGATTAAAAAACAGAATTAAGTCAGAAGACTAGGATTGGAAGCCTCATTCAATCCAGCTATTCCCCTCCTCGGTATTTTCCCAGAAGAACTGAAAAGTTCATATCACAGTGATATATGTGCACTCATGTTCATAGCTGCACAATTTGTGATAGCTAAATCCTGGAAACAACCAAGATGTCCAGCTACTGCAGAGTGGATGAAAAAGATGTGGCATTTTTTATACAATGGAATATTACTCAGCTATAAAAAAGATGATCTCGAGGTCATCATAGGTAAATGGAGACAACTTGAGACTATCCTCATTAGTGAAATAAATAAGAATCATATTTATAAATATCATATTGTGTCTCTAGTGTAAAAAGCAAATAAGAACTACAAGTGTAATCAAACCAAAATGTGTCATTGCTATTGTAAAAAGGAGAGGAAAAGAAAGTGCTCTAAGGGATATAACTGCATGTATGTTTGAGTGTGTAAAATAGATGACCATATTGCTGAATCTTTGTTGGATCTTTGAGCAGAACTGTTTGTAGTCTGACTGTTTGAATGTCTACTATGTACCCTTTAAGTTCGTAACTTGAACAACTACATCCAAGTTGACAATATGCAATTTATAAACTAGTGATTTCTTAGAGGATTTTCTTTTCATTTTCCTTTTTTTTTCCTTTCTTTCTTTTAGAGTTCTTGCATTGTTGTTACCCTTTTTTCTGTTTTGCTCTTTTTCTTCTCTTTAAATAACATTTTAAAAATGTATAATTGTTATTGTAAAAAAAGAGGAAATAGGAAGTGCTATAAAAGATATAGCTGCATTTATGTTTAGGTGTGTGGGATTGATAACCATATTTCTAGGTTCTTGTTGAACAGATCTGTTTGCACTCTCACTGCTTGAGTGTCCACTTTGTGTGCTTTAATTTTGTACCTTGAAAAACTATTCTAAAAGAACAATATGTAGTTTATCAACTAGTGATTTCTTACTGTTTATCTTCTTTTCTTGAAATTCTGTAATATTTCTATCCTTTTTCTGTTTTTTTCTCTTTAAATAAAAAATAAATAAATAATAATACAGAATTAAGATGCGTTAGGTACATGTACCAGCTCCCTACAAGGAATGTCATCATTTACTGCAAGTATGTACTAAAAAAAGTAAGACAAGGTTCTGGGCTCATGAGTGCACTATGTGCCTTCTTTTCACCAGCCTAAACATGTGACCATCACAATCCTGAGCTGTGACCAGGCATACCCAAGGAAGAAGACACATTTTAGGATTCATTGCCACCTCTGCATTGTGTCCAGGCTAGACAACCAGAGATAGCAGGTACGCAATAATAAACAGTGGTGATAAGACATCTTCCAGTATCAGGTGCCTGAGGATATTTATTATTAATCACAGTAATGGATCACAGTGAGAGGGCAGAGAGTTTCTAGCTTTTCCTTTAATAAAGTCGAATACTTTCAGGTGCTTCCCCCAACCAGCCAATATCAATTTAATTTGAGCCTGTGTCCTCTTGGAATATGAAATTAGCCCACAGAGAGTGTCTCCTCATTTCCAGTTTGAGTCACTGGCACCCTGATCTGCTCCAAGATGTGTGGCTATGCACTGAGAGAAGAAAAGAAAACAGGCCATTGGGTATATATAACTAGAAGGGCACTTACCACCCCTCTACCCTGTCCACACATCCAGCAATGCCTGGGTTTGTTGGGTGCCAGGTGCTAACATGAGGCTCCCTGCAGCATGCTTGCCCTCTTCCTCCACAGCCACTCTGTATCTGTTGATGTTGGTGATTTTACTGTTAGCACTGTCTGTTGTATACATGTCATTATCTTTAACTCTCTACTCAACCCTTGCCATCAGTCACTAAGCCT
>PVLA01007982.1:0-95674 GCA_004027455.1 Hydrochoerus hydrochaeris | reverse complement strand
GAAGTGAAGTTCAGATAAATGAGGCATATAGAACTCCAGCCAGCTACAACCAAAACAGATCTACACCCAGACATATAATAATCAGGATCCCAGAAATCCATCACAAGAACAGAATATTAAAAGTGGTCAGAGAAAAGAAACAGATTACCTATAAAGGAAAACTCATCAAAATCACAGCAGACTTCTCAATGCAAACCATAAAATCAAGAAGAGCTTGGAGTAAAATATTCCAAGCCCTGAAAGAAAATAACCTCCAACCCAGAATGATGTACCCTGCAAAACTGTCTCTCAAAATTAATAGAGAGACAATATATTTCCACAACAAGGAGGAACTGGGGGAGTTTGTGACCACCAATCCAACCCTGCAAAGAATACTGAAGGACATTCTAGAGAGAGAGAAGAAAACCACCAGGGTTCCAGGAATAATGGCAGAAAGGCCTCAGAGAAAGGGGCAGACAGTGGAATGAAGGAGAAAAGTAAACAAATAACAACAGAAAAATAGCATGGCAGAGATAAGACAGAGAAGATTGGTTATATCACTGTTTTATCTTGACTGATTTTATTTGAATCTGGTATGCTTGAGAGTGTCGAGTCTGAGAGTTGGGGCAACTACTCTGAAGATGACAGGATTCAATAGGATACCCATTCTGGTTTGATTATTAACTGCCTTTGAAGCCCTATAATGTCTCCAATGTTAGGTTTTTATTAATAGTGCTATGCACTGCTAAGTTTAATTATACTCTGCCTGATGATATAGACAATTTTATTGAAAATAACAAGAGAAATCATAGTGACTACTGTAGATCACCTAGTGTTGTGTTTTGTATGTTCTTTTCATTTTGTGTTTCTCTAGGAATTTGTATTGCTGACTTGTTTTGATTTGTTTCTCCCTCTAATACAGAAAGGCTAGGTATATGTGTAGAGACTTATACATGTGTAGAACTTCTAAATAGTTTATGAGAATGGATTATAGTATTGTAAAGAAAAAAAAAGGAAAAGAGAGTATTCTAAAGGATATAACTGCATGTATGTTTGAGTGTGTGAAATTTATAACCATGTTGCTAAAGTTTTAGTTGGATGGATGAGCAAAACTGACTTCAGTCTCACTGTTTGGATGTCCACTTTGTGGACTTTACTTTTGTAACTTGAACAACTGCATCTAAGAGGAAAGTATGTAATTATCAACTAGTGATTTTTTACTGGTTACTATTTTTGTTTTGTTTTGTTTTTGAGATTTTGTATTGTTTCTACCCTCTTTCTGTTTCAAAATTTTTTCTTTAAATGAAAAAATTAAAAAAAAAACAAGAGGAGGAAAAGAAAGTGCTCTAAAAGAGATAATTGTATGTATACTTAAGTGTGTAGGATTGATAACCATGTTACTAAGTTTTTGTTGCATCAGTGAACAGAACTGTTTGCAGCCTCACTGTTTGAATGTCCACTTTGTAATGCTTTAATTTTGTAACTTGAACAACTATATCCAAGAAGACAATATGTAATGTATCAAATAGTGATTTCTTACTCTTTATTTTTTTTTGAAATTCTGTATTGTTTCTACCCTTTTTTCTGTTTTGCTTCCCCCCCCACCTTTAAATAAAAGAAAAAAAAAGAAAAAACAACAAAACAAAACACTGGAAGCTTAGATGAATGGTCTGAAGCCATTCTTTTTATACAACACATTTAATATTAGAAAATCTTCACTAACACTCCTTTAGTCCAATCACCCTCCCACGTTTTGATATATTGTTATTTACAACTTCTCTGAGTTGGAAGTGTTTTTAAACTCACAATGTGGCTTCTTCTTTGACTTTTGGTTAGCACGAAGTGTGTTGCTTTATTTCCAGTGATTTGCCATTATTCTGTGAGATACAGTGGGTGGAGCTGTGATGACCCTGGCACCTGCGTGGGGGCCTGCGTGGTGGGGTGTGAGGAATGAATGCCCCACCGTGCTGGAGAACAGAATTGGCCATCAGCAGCATGTACCTCAAGCTGGTTGGTAGTTGTGTGTGTCCACTTTCCCCACCAGTGCAGCGAGGGGACCTGGATCGGGTGGCTCATGGGCTCACTGGGACAGCTGCACAGCAGGATCCTATCTTTCTGATTTCCTTCCAGCCCAGTTGGTCACTGGCCCTCACTGCCACCCTGACAGGCACGTCCTTCCTAGGCACGGCCTCTGTCTCCCAGGCAGCACATGTCCTGCACCGATGGGCGCAGGACCCCCACATAGCGCTGAAGAATGAGTTCCCTGGGGGGTGCTAGATGTCACATCCCCGTGTCCTACAAATATTTATAGTGACCTTAACCTCCACAACTGCCTCAGGGAAGTGAAGTGGAGTTTTGATAATGTCTCTTCCAATTTATTGTCTTGGGAGAGCTTGGAAATTTCATGATGATGTACATGCCCCAAAATTACCATTACTTCCAAAAGTTATGGACAAAAATTCCCATATGTATCATTTATGATAGTTTGAAACTGGAAACAATACAAATGTCTGTCAATTTCAGCCAATAAATGGTGATATTTATTACTCATAAATCTAACAGCGGGGATGGGTCTTATAGGTCTTTATGTAGACTGAAATAAACCGTAGGACGATGTGTGTGTTTTATGATTTTATCGATACAAAGCCTACAGAAGACAAAAAGTAACTGATGGTGCGAGGTAGGAGATAATGGTTACTCTCAGAAGGGAGGCCTGGTTACTGGGAGGTGTCACATGGAAACTTCTGGAACTCTGTTCTAACTTTTGACCAGCGTAAATAGACACACAGTTATTCATGTACAGAAAAGGCCCCAGGATGCAGCAAGATTAGTCTGCATTATGCGTTTTGTGTTCAACTTCTATGAAAAGTAAAAGAAAAGTAGGGAAAGAAGCAAGGATTGAGGGAAAAGTAGGAAAGAGAGAAGAGAAAGGAAGAGAAGGAGAAGGAGGAGGAGGATGGAGAAACTGGAGAATGATTTTTTTCTGTACCCAGCTCCATTTCTTCTCTGTTAAAACAATGGTACATGAAATAAACAACCCATCATCTCTTTCCTACAGCAAATGCCAGGCAATGTGGGGACTTGGCGAGCCATGTTACCTGGAAAGACTGAGTGGGGTGGAAATATTTGGGGTTGCAAATCTCTCTGTGCTATACTCCTTGAAATATTTATTCTGTATTTCCACGTGGACACCAGAAGGAATGACCTCAGAGCTCTCATTTCCCCATGTATTGATTTTTTTTCTGTCACAGTATGTAACCTGTTCAGTGCTGGAGCCGGCAGGGACGGGATCACTGATGGTGTCAGATGTGCTTACATGGAGGCCGCCCTGTGTCTGCACTTGACTGTGAGCTTGGCCTTGCCAGGTGTCTCGTGTGGATGAACTTCTCACTGCACCAGGGGGTAATAATAAGCCCCAAGACGGACCATGGTGAAACAGTTCAATAAAGCTTTCCAAGTAGGTGCAATATTTCAGTTTTGGTTTCTCCCCCATGCACTTTTTACTTGGTTGAATGGGATGGGAAATATGGCATAATTACCCCTCCCAATAGTCTGGAAGACTTAGTGGAAAGAGAGTCTTTCTATGGAAAGGGGAGCTGGTTAGTTCTGGTGGAAAAGCAAAGCAATAGAAAACTACGTTCAAGGACACCAAGGAACAGAGTCGGGGGACCTGAGCCCCTCGCTGGCCAGGGCACAGGTTGGCAGAGCTGAGGCGGAAGAGGCCGTTCCAGCAGCTGGGCCTGGAGGGCTGGTCTGGGTCAGGGACTGCCTCCAGGAATCTGGCAGCCCCACTGGAATGTTATCCAGGTCGCTGCCAGAGGATGGGCTGTTGGTTTGCTGATTCACAGCTCTCACAGCTAAAGTCCGCTGGATTTTCATTCCATGCCTTAGGGTTGCTTTGGTGTTTTGAATTTTCACCTCCTGCCCCTCAGCTTTCCAGAGCTGATACTCGCAGCGGGGACAAGCGTGGGCACACACGTCCTTTGGGGTTACACACTGGGCCTCATCCCAGGGTCCTAAGGTCTCTGGTTTGAACTCTGTGAACCTCTGGAGCATGGGTACCAGGCTACCAGGCAGGAGAGAAGCCCATGTTCCTCAGCCCTTGTGAGAAACACATCATTCTCAGCTTTGTACCCAATACTAGGGCTCCAGAGCATTGCACTATGACCTGGAAGGAAAGGCTAAGTGAACACAGCAAGGAGAAACACAAGTGTCCCCAAAGTGTGGGCATGATGTGTTCTGCTCCTCCCAGTGACTATGATTTAGATCTAAAATTTCCCCCCAATGGCTTGCTGTTCAGAGGTGAGGCCTGGCCAGAGGATATGACTCTGAAGGGTGCATTTTTGCCTTTGACTCTTCTTTCCTTTTGCTTTGCTTCCTGGCCTCCATGGGGAGAGCATGTTTCCTCTTCCGGGTCCTTCCACCATGTTTCTGCCTAGCACCCATCATACCATGGACTGAACCCACTGGAAACTGTGAGTCCAAATAGACCTTTCCTCCTGTACACTGCAGATGTGGGATGTTTTGTCCCAGTGACAGCAAAGTGATTCATGCAATAGTCTTGTGTGCCAAAGAAAATGAACCACCACCCATGGCAGAGGAAGCTGGTGCATGGAGAGAGGCAGAGGCTCCAGAGGAATCCCAAGGCATGGTCGGCGGTGGCAGTGGGTAGAGACTGCACATAGGAACTCAGTGCTTTGATCCATTCCCAGAAACCAGTCCTGCTGCACTGTGTCTACGTGAGATGGTTTGCAGATAAGTTGAGAGTGTCTCCCAGCATCCGTCAGTGGGGATGGATGGGTCAGGTAAGTGCATTAGGGTGGAGTCCATGATTGGATTCTGGTGGCTTCATAAGATGAGGGAGACCCCAGACACTGTCATATATGAGCTCCCTGTCGGTCACCTCATGGCACCGTGGGTTGCCCAGGGCATCTCCAGGTGAGACCTATCACCCCAGGACCTCCAGAACTGAGTCCAAACAAACTTCTTTTCTCTAAAATATTTCCCAGCCTCAGGTATTCCATTATGGCCATACAGAATAGGTTAATATCCATTCTTTTTGATGCTGCTTCACCACATAGAATTGGTCCAGAATTTATCTGATAGGTCAACAGATAGACAATATTGTATTGGTCGCTAATTATGACAATTTCTTAAAGGTGGCATACAGCATTGATGATAACATGAATGTTCATGTCCTGCAGAATTTATATGTTTTGGCTCTAATCTCCCGGGGGGTGGCATTAGAAAATGGAACTTTGTAGGTGATTAGGGTTACAGTCTTGGGGTGGAGCTCTGATCATGGCATCAATACTTTTTTATTACTATTTTTAGGTAAGGTTTAGCTAAATTGCTAAGTTTCCCAGGCCACTCCTGCCTCAGCCTCCTAGGGTGCTAGGATTACAGGCATGGGCCACCACGCCTCCTCCTCCCATGAATTAAAAAAATTTACATAAATATTGAGCTTACAGCCTTTCGCTCATTGTCATAATAGATCATTTATCCCTTGAAAGTTTACTTTACGCCAAGCCTGGCAAAGGACACAGATTTTTGGGAAGGGCTCAGACACGTGAAACTACAGGACAGAGCAATCAGCTGCAGTACCGCTGTGAGTGAGAAACACTAACGGTTTTAATGAAGCCTAATACTAGTGGAATGTGCCCTGATCATTCCAGCAGGAAGGAAACTTTCAAGGTGGCTTCCTCCTCACGCCTGACATCTTATTAAAATGTAGACATTCAGCAAGAAGAGGTGCCCATCTGCATGCCCAGCTGGGGTTGGGAGGCCTCTCTGCTGATGGGGAAAGCTCCGTTTTTGCCCCTGTAGCCCCTCACTTGATGGTCTCTGGGAAACAATGCAGGACAGCGGAAGGACACTCGTCTCCTCTAACTGGAGACGCGAGCTAAGTGGCTTGGAGCCGGTGGATGTGGAGGTCATGACCTGATGGAAACGGCACAGAGGAGAAAACCGGGTCACTTACCGGCCCGCTCCTGGGGGTCCACGTTTGTGTGTGAAGCTGGAGAGTTGTGGCTGTGGACCTCCCAGAAGCTCTGCGTCTGGGGCAGCTTTCTTCAGGGCCCCTCTTCTGTTGCCGGGAGGCTTTTGGCTGTCATGTGCTAATGAAGTTGTTGGAGATGATGGTAGCTCAATAGTCCTCATTTAAGTTCCTCCCAGGGTCTGTGGTCTGTCCTGGGTGAAGATGGTGCCAGCTCCTTGAGGTCCGTTCTCGGGCTGACTCTGAGTCCCACGAGCCACAGCGAGGGCTTCCTGGGGAGCCTTCCGGCAGTTCCTCCAGCAGATCACATCCGCACATGCAACTGTGACAGGGACCAGTGTGAGTTCCCTCTTACTAACGCTGCTCGAAGTGCTGGATTTTTTTTTCTTTCCCCTAAATCAGGGCCTAAAATGGCAAATGAAGTAAGGTTAAGTTAGCCAACTGATGACAGCGGAACTGCGCTATAGAGTTAATGACACCAAGTTCCATCTAACAGTGCTCCTGGTGGTGCTGATGCCACGCTGTCCTAGTGTCTTTGTGGCTCTGCACCCTCCTCTACCCTGAGTTCCTTAAGGGCTGACACCGTGTCTGCTTTGTCATTTTGCTCCTGGAAAAGACAACGGCTGTTTGTGTAACCCGTGAATGAGTGAGTGCACAGATCAGTGGGCCGAGGCACAGTCGGACTCCAATCCGCCCGCCTCCAGGGTGCTCCCAAGGGGAAGCGTGACCTTCTCCCAGTTCTCCGCTCTCACAGGCTCATTCCTCTGTCTGCTTCCGTGCCAGCCTCCCGTGTACCCCTGACCATGAGTTCCCTTAGAAGTTCATGTGTTTGAAACTTGACACCCAAATTCTTGATACCCTGGGTGGTATTTGGAAGTGGGCTTTGGGGGTGGTTGGGGCTTGATGAGGTCATGAAGTGGATCCTCCATGGTGGCATTAGTGGCTTTTCCAGAAGAGGAAGAGATGAAGACCACACACAACTCTGTCTCAGCCTGTGATGCCCCGTGTTAGCATGTGGCCAATTGTCCCACAAGGTTGCCAGCTCTGGAAGCCCCAGCTTCCAGAACCCCCAGTTAGATCCACCTCCATTCTTCATACACCACCTACTCTGTTGTGGCAGTGGTAACAGTGAGGACAGTAGTGACCTTTCAAGCTTCACCTTTCTCATCCTGAAAATGAGGACAATAAACACGCTTTTTCAAAGTTCTGTGGATTTAGGAAATAATACATGGAAAATCCCTAACCCCAGGCCTGGAACACGGCACGTGTTCTGCAGCAGAAGAGAAAAGTAAACTCTTGGATGTCAGGAAAAACTCAAACTTAAAATATGGGGGTCATCGCTGGTCTCTCAGCTCTGCATTCACGCCGCGGAAGGTTTGGGGAGGGAGGACCTGGGCTTCAGGCTCGGACACTTCCCAGTGCACATACATATCACCTGTCTGCAGGAGGGAGAGGTGGCCAGCGAGGCGGTCAGTGGCTAAGTTGAATTGTTTTATGGGGCATGTATGACATGCCTGTCACCAGAGACCAGCCTGGGGAGGGGGACTGGGGGTCATTTTCAATAATGTCTGCTTTTCTTGCCTTCTGGGCCGGCTCATGTCTCTGCTCACCCCTCTGCCTCAGCTCAGCCCAAACCCTTCATATTGCAAGGAGAAGGTCAGTTCCCAAGGCTGGCATTTGCTGACTCCCGTCAGGAGCCCTGGAGGTCACAGACAGCACATGGTTGGTCCTGAGCCCTTTGGAAGGCACTGCCACCAACTCTGTGGCTCCTCAGCTCTGTGTCTAAAACCCCGTGGGCACAGTGGGACATTTGCCCATGTCCATGCTTGTCAGGAAACTGCCAGGACCTCTGTAGTGGCCAGCGAGAGGACCTAGGGACTTGCCACACCTGTCCAGCTGAACAGCGGAAGGATCAGCTGCAAGACCTGTTCTTCCTTTTTCTGTGCGCACAAGTGAAAAGAAACCACAAACCAAACATCCCTGTTTTGTTTTCCCGTGGACAATGGCTTTTCTAGGAATAGAACTCAACCCCTCTGGTTTAGTGGACAAATGCCGAACCAGTGTAGGATACGTGCGGTCACCTTCACAGCTTGTGCCTGCAGTCTCTAATCAGCACAGCACAGCTGCACCATCCCGGCTAATAACACTTCAACTGCGCAGAGAGAAACGTGTTACTTCGGCCTTGGAAACACACAGAGAGACGGTGACAGCTTCCCACCTGCTTTGTACATGGACCCAGGCACTTTAGAAGTGCTTTCATTTAGTCCACCTCCCTGGATGTGGTATGACTTCCACGAGTCAGGTGAAAGAGGTCACGTCTTTCTGATCCAACCGCAGTCTCTTTCCCCCTTAAGATCTGACAGAGGGCATGGTGACTGCTAACTTAGTAGACCAAGGGTAAACACTGGATGGCATTGCTGAGGATCAGGTTTGACCCCATGTAGAGGAGATTTGAATGCAGTGGTCTGACCAGACACCAGTATTCCAGCCCCTCAACTTCTCAAAGCCCAGTGATAAGTTCTCTCTTTCCTTTGAACCATGCTGTTTGTTGGTGTATCATTTTTAGATGTATGCTACATTCTAGAAAACTCGTATCTCATAGAAATACTAATTTTTAGGCTCCTTATCACTTTGCATGGTGAGAAGCAGCTCTAACAGTTTCTGCTGGGACAACATCGTGTGCCAGGCCTGGGGTCTGAAAGGTGAGACAAAGTCGGGAATGAGAAACAAAGGTATCAAGACTGGAGATGCAGGCCAGCCTGA
Organism: Hydrochoerus hydrochaeris; assembly: GCA_004027455.1. Taxonomy (NCBI): domain Eukaryota; kingdom Metazoa; phylum Chordata; class Mammalia; order Rodentia; family Hydrochaeridae; genus Hydrochoerus; species Hydrochoerus hydrochaeris. Next base: position 86,937 of record PVLA01007982.1, on the reverse strand, counting down.
GAGGGGTGCTTGGGACAGTGCACTGGTTGTCCTACCGCTGGTGACCACTGTCACAACTGTTTTCTGTAGCTACAATGGGAGGTCAGGCGCTGGGTGTTTCTAAAGAATGGAAGTGCACGTAGCTCACACGCCTGGAAGCTTGATGTGCAAAGACCTGGTGCAGGGCGTGCTAGGCACCTGCCAGGCCTTCTTGCTGCACGATGACATGGTGGAGGGCAGTGCCAGGTGACACAGAGCAAGTTATCCAGCTCCAGACCTGCACGAGAGGCCATCACGGGCTGCAACCACATGGCACCATCAAATCCTAATCACAGGGAAGGCCCCATTACTGAAAGATCCACGCGTGGATCTGGGGACTCATTTCCCACACACGCTCTTTGGGGCTCACTGTGGGAAGCCTGCTGGGGGTCAAGAGCTTGAACCTGGCCTCCCCTTTGCCTCCCACAGAGCAGTTCAGAGCAAGCTGGATGCTCACAGGTCTTAGTGAAGGACAGGGTGACGGTGACCAGTGGCTCTCAGCTTGGTGTCCCAAGGTGGTGTCCTCTCTACCTCTTCCCCAGGCGACCCCCTGAGTAATGTTCTTGTGCACTGTGAGCTTCATATAAGAAAAGAAAAAGAAAAAGAAACCACCCAGGATTGTCTAGGCTTGCTACTCTTTGGAATTTTAAAAATTTATTGAGGGTGATGTTTGTGTAACTTGAAATGAACCATCTTAAAGCAAACGATTCAGTGTGTCTGTGTGAGCACAGAGTGTGGTTTTCACACTATCAGTAACTTGAAATCACTGATCCAGGTCTCAGGCCACATGCTGTGAGCTTGGCATATGTGTCCTTCAGTCTGGACACTGACCCTTAAAAACAAGCCACCTGCACCCCAGTTTCGTGATGAGGACACTAAGACCTGGCCTCGTCCAAAGTTACGCAGCTACAAGGGAGCGGAGTCAAATTTAAACTGAATCCACTGTGCCTAATGCTCTGGTGTGAAATGTTGGCTTTCCTAACCCTCCTTGTTGACTTTTGGGGAAAGAGATCTAATTCTCTGCAGGTCTCATCTTGGGAGAAGAAGGAAGAAGCCCAGAAAAAGTCACAAGGGCTTCCCAGCCGTGACCTCTGGGCCCACCTTCCCGGTCCCAGCCCGAGGGCTTCCAGCACTGTGGCAATGGTGTAGCTCCACCTGGCTTCCGAGGAGGACCCGTCTGCATGCTGACCTCTGGGTCTCCCTCTTGGAGACCCTCCTGAGCAGAATGGCCTGTGTGATGCATGTAATAGTCACCCAGTCACCCAGTCTCGGAAAAGCAAACCGCACATGCAGCAAGATGGCCAAGAACTGACCCCTTCCTGGATCATGAGGGTCTCTGAGGGAGGAACGAGAGGACAGAATCCATCCCACCAGCAAGCTGACATTAGTCACTCCACCACAGAGGGGAGGGACCACAGTCTATATGCCCACTGACCACTTCCAGGTCTCCACATGGCCCTTGACAGTGACTGTGCTGAGTTGGCTTGGAAGGTTTCTCTGAGAGTTTGTTTCTGTGACAGGCCCTTGGGGAGCCTGATCACCTTGTAAGTGATGTCTGTCCTTCAGTAGAACCTTCTAGAACCTGCCCCTGCAGATATAATAAGAACCAAGAGATGGGGAAGGAGCAACCCACAGAGTGAATCCATGGCATCTCACATCTCAAGCCCCTAAGTCACGATGAGGCCTAGGCCTGGTGTGAGAGCTGACAGTGACAGGAAGACCCAGGACAGTGCTGGGGACAAGCAGGACTCTTTCAGCTCTGATGTGGATGGTTTCTTCATGGAAGCAGCCAGAAGTTCAAGAGGGCAAGAAGGAAGTGGGTACTGTTCCAATGTAAATGTGTCCTAGTGGGGTGTCATCCCATGGCTTGGAGCCTGGAACCTGGGGTCTCCTATAGTCCACCGAAGTGACCCTGGCTCTGGGAGCCCCCTCTCCTCTTTGTGCCTGTGGTCCTGTCCCCAGGATCCCCTCAGCCAGACCTGGGACACCAGTTTCCTTCTGTGCCTTCGGCTCCTTCCAGACCTGGACCCAGGAGAACCAGTGGGTGCCAAGGACACGGGAAGAGCACGTGTCAGTGTGGCAGTGGACGCACATTAGTTACAGCAAGGTTCTGGCAGCTTGGTTCAGGTCCCTGGCTCAGGTGGCTCCCCAGAAACTTGCCCACATCCCCCCAAGTTTCAGAGAGGAAATCCTTTCAAGTGCTGACAGGATGGAAGCTAGAAAATCACCACCAGCACAAAGTGCTGTGACATAATCTCTCTGCCCTCACAGAACAGGGCAAGGTTGGGGCCCAGGAGTTGTCTGTAGGTACCATTTTCCTCTGAGGCCCATCTTTGTTCTTAATTTCCTTCTTGTACCGCAGAAAGCTTAACCCCTAAGTTTTGTAGATCTAGCTATTGTGTGTTATGCCTCTACGTATTTTAACTTACTCAGATGTTGACTTATAATTGTGAAATATCTTCTTTATAGAAAAGAGTATTATAAAGACATAGGTACATTATAAAGCACAGTAGAAGTAGTAGTAATAATAATAATAATCAACACTAGTTGCTCTAGAATCCCCTATGCATACCTCAGATCCCTCCTGAGTGGCCCACCAGGGCATACTGGGGACCCTTCACCCCACTCAGGCTGAATTTCATATTAATTGTGTTTCTTTATTTCATAGCTGAGTCTCATACTACAAATATGTACATTGCTTCATTTGACCAAGACTAGGCTAGATTTTACGAAAACTTAAACTATGTAATCTGTGGGACTCTCCTAGGTCCGTTCATCCACAACCTGCCTCCATTCACTCTGCAGCAGCTTCTGGAACTTTCCCTGTGGCTGTGACTGCAGCGCCTTCACTCCGGCACTGGCTACACTCTGTGAGAAGTTTTTCCTCCAGCTCTGGGCGTGGTGGGTCCCTGTACTTGGGTGACACGGGAGGCTGACACTAGGGCACTGTCTGGCTGTTTTCCTCCTCTTTTCTCTTTGACTGGGCCAAGCTTTCCCCACAAGTGGACATGAGTGCTTTTCCAATGCTACAACCATGCCTAAATGTCAGTGTGTGCTCTGTGTCACTAGGTTTTCAAGAACTGGTTTCCCAAGTGGTGGGACCACGGCAGCCTCCAGGCAGAGGAGGAAGGGCCACTCTGTTCACCCTTATCCTGGCCATGTGTGGGGTGCTCAGGCTTCAACTGCTCTGCCGGTGGGACGTGAGCTGGCACTGGACTGCGGTTCTGGTGCATGACTCTCTGGGCACTAAGTGACCCCTTGAAGGCTGCTGGGCAGACACAGAGCAAATGCTGTACCGTGGGTGGGAGGAGGAGGAGAAGGAGGAGGAGGTGGGGAACAGTAGCTCCTGGCTGTGGGCTGCTCCCATCCACAATCTTTCTGCTTTTGTAATTGTGTTGTATTTTTTCCAAGTCCAGCTCCTGATGAGTGACATTGACTTTGCATCCTATTTTCCGGAAATTTTTTGTGACCGTCTTGGAAGCCTGGGAGCTGGGATTTTCTCCAGGAAGACTGTCCTGTCTTCGTTTTTGTGCAGCATCATCCTCCTGACCCCACCAATCCAGCGAGGCCAGTGCAGGAAGGATGCAGGCCCTGGGTCCCCAGCTGGGGGCAGATCCGTCAAAGCACGGATGAATGAACAGGAAAAGACATGAGTGATTTTACTCACTTTCTTATCACTGCCACAAAATACTCAACACCTACTGCTTACAGGAGGAGAGGTTTTTTTCTGGCTTACGGTTTCGGTCCTCGGTCAGCTGGCTTCAGGGCAGAAATGGCAGGGTGGAAGTGTGCAGTGCAGGAGAGGCACTTACAGCATGGTGAGCAGGAAGCAGAGAGAGGATGGAGGAACTGCAGAGGGAGACGGATCCTTCCAGGCCAAGACTCCAGTGACCACCTCCAGCCAGGGCCCACCTCCCAACAGCAAGTCAGCTGTAGCACCCCATAATCCATTCACTTTCCAAAGGCCCCTCCTCTGAACACACGAGGCTTTAAAAAAATTACTTTAAAGAGAAAAAGAACTGGAAAATCAAGAAGCAAGCAAAACAAACAAAACAGCAACAGCAACAAAAGTGAAACAACAACAAAACAGGATTTCAAACCAAGAGGATAGGAATTTATCAGGGGGTGTCATAGTGCATATTGTTATTTTCAAAATAGCTGTTCAGGTTAATAGACACAGGCATGCAACGTTGATCAAACAGTATATTTCCTTTTGAACAGTTTCTTACCCTTTTATTATATCAATTATAACTTTTGGATCTTATTTACTCTTTCTGTTTCTTCCCCTAGTGAGGCAATATGGTGCTTCCATATGCAAGTTTGATTCATTTCATTTATGAATATGATTTCTAGTTGCATCCATTTACCTATCAAGACTCAAGTTTATTGTTACTTATAGCTGAGCAGTACTCCGTTGTATAAAAATACCGTATCTTTTTTATTTGCTCCTCAAATGTTGGGTATTTGGGTTGTTTCCAAGATTTGGCTATTACAAATTGTGCAGCTATAAACATAGATGCATGTATATCACTGTGGTATGATGTTTTCAGTTCTTCTGTGAAAATACTCAGAAAGGGAACAGTTGGGTGGAATGGAACCTCTAATCCTAGTTTTTTGAGGAATCTCCACACGGATTTCCACAGAGGTTCCATCAGTCAACATGTCCCTCAGCCCCGCCAGCATTTGTTATTGGTTAATTTCTTGATGGCAGCCATTCTTTCTGGGTTGAGATGGAATCTCAGTGTTGTTTTAGCTTGCATTTCTCGAATGACCAATGATGTTGAACATGTAATCATGTTATTTGCCATTATTATTTCTTCATCTATGAATTGTGTATTCATCTTAGATGCCCATTTTTGGATTGAGTCTTTGAATTTGGGAGGCCTGATTTTTTTCAGTTCTTTATACATTCTAGATAGAAGTCTTTTGTCTGAGGAATAGTTGGCCAAAGTCTTTTCCCAGTCCATGGGTTTTCTTTTCACTCTGATGGTGATTTCTTTCAATAGCAACAAGACAAGGATGTCCAGTATCACCATTCCTATTCAATATAATTCTGGAAACCTTAGCTAGAGCAATTAGACAAGAGAGAGAAATAAAAGGAACAAGGATAGGAAATGAAGTGAAACTATCATCATTGGCAGATGACATGACACTCTACATAGAAGACCCCCCCAAAACTCCACCAACAGACTTCCAGTCTTAATAAGAAAATTCAGCAGTCAACACTTGAAAGTCAATAGCATTCTTGTATACAAACACTGAACTCACTGAGAGAGAAATTAGGAAACTGCACTCTTCACAATAATGTAAAAAATAAAATACTTAGGAATAGACCTAACAAAGAAAATAAAAGTATACATTGAAAATTACAATATCCTGAAAAAAGAAATTGAAGAGGAATTTAGAAAATGGAAAGATATCTCTTGCTCATGGGTAGAAAGAACCAACTTTTTGAAAATGACCATTCTCCCAAACCCATTATACAGATTTAATGCAATCGTGGTCAAAATGCCATTAGCATATCTCACAGATCTCGAGAAAATACTACTAAAGTTTATCTGGGATCAGAAGAGACCTAGAATAGCAAAGGCAATCCTGAGCAACAAAAGCAAGGCAGGAGGCATCACAATCCCTGACTTTAAATTACGTTACAAAGCTGCTGTGATAAAATCAGCATGGTACTGGAAAAAACAAACAAACAAACAAACAGACATGAGGGTGAATGGAACAGAATAAAAGATGCAGACAGAACTACAAACAAACTCAGCTGCCTTATCTTTGACAAAGGGGCCCAATGTGTTCACTAGAAGAAAGACAGCCTCTTTAATAAGTGGCATTGGAAAAACTGGCTTTCTACATGCCATAAACTTAAACTATACCCATGTCTCTCACTATGCCCTAAACTAAAGTTAAAATGGATCAAAGATCTAAATATTAAGACAGAAACCCTAAATCTACTATAAGACAAGATGGGTAGAAATCTCGAGGACATAGGGGCAGGGAAAGAGCTCATGAACAAAAACCGAACTGCACGGGAAGGACTTCAAAGAGTCAGCCACTGGGATCTCACCTTATTAAATGTTTTTGCATCGAAACTCACGAGGCTTTGAGAGACCCTGAGGTTTAAGCCATAACATGAGCTTTGGCAGTCGTGACCTCCCCAGCAGATGGCAGTGTCTGTGGCCTCTCCTGGCCTCGTCCCTTGACCCTGTAGGCCACATTGTGCTCTTACAGTCACCTTCTGCCGAGTTCGCGAATGGTACTGGTGAGGCTCAGCTTGGTGGATGCTGGTGGAAGGTTTGTGCCTCACAGAGGTGTCCGATCAGGAGCTCACATGCAACAGGAGCTGGGTAAATAGCCCAGGCGTCCGGGTGTCACCGAGGACTGGTCCCTGGGCCCTCTGAAGGTGCTCCGAACTTCTAGCTCCTGTGCCGCTGGAGCTTAGGGTCCCCGCTCACCTTACCCTGCCTTTTCTCACTCACGGACTTCAAATCATCTCTAGATATCTCTTACCACATCATGCAAAGCAAACGCCATGGGAATAGTTGTTATGCTTCGTTCTTCAGGGGATAACACCAGAGCAAAGTCTGTGCACCTGCAGTACAGGAGCAATTTTTAAAAAATCAAATATTTTGCATCGGTAGTTGGTTGCACATGAGCACACAGAACTGCACATAGGTAGGGTGGACCATAGCCATGAGTCAAGGCCTTGATTTATTCAGTAAATATTTACGGTGGATGACCCTTCTTATGCTGGGAGCACGTGATGGGTAGCAGAGGCTCTTAGCTCCCAGAGTTCGCACTCCAGCGGGTGGCCATGCATTAAACACACACAAGCATGTGATTTCTGATGGTGTCTGGGCCGACACGGAGATAAAGCAGGCGCAGTGGCTGCCGGGAAAGGAAGGGGAGGGGACAAATGACTGAGGTGAAAATGTAAGCGAGTGCCCTGGACAGGAGTTCGGGGAGTCCAGGCATCCCGAGAAGCTGTCTGCTGCAGTGAGGGTGCAGGCTGTGGTCACAGGGAAGCCAGGTCCCCTGCCTGTCCCTAGCAGAGTGGCTCACTCCAAGGGGAGCTGTCTCTGTTTCTGGGTACACAGCCTTCTGCAGTAGGGTGCAAAGACCCGGGGTGAAGGAACCTCCTCTCCAGCTGTCATTCTGCTGGGCCCAGGCGAGTGGGCACAGAGCCAGGGCCCCCACCTGCCTCTGCCTGTTGCCGTGTTTCCTCCCCAGGCTGCAGCTCATTCGAGCACACCTCCAGAGCTGTGTCTCACACACGAATGTTGTGTGCGCCCCAGTAGAAGTGAAGAGCAGGGCCCATTTAAGTGTTTTTATCCTTTGATTGCATCTCAGCGCCTGCACCACGAGCCGGCTGTAATGGCTTCTCCGAGTGGGCTTCAAGAAGGGCCGGGACTTCCGTGCGGGATGCGACAGATGCTGCGGCAGAAGTTTCTCAGCGACAGTGAAATACTTTTCCCCAAGCGTCTCTTTCCTGTTCTCCCTGAACAGCATCTCCTTCCCATATGGAATCACTGCCAGGTAGGAGAGAGAGAGAGAGAGAAAGAGAGAGAGAGAGAGAGAGAGAGAGAGAGAGAGAGAGAGAGAGAGAGTCAGCTGTACTGAGTTCAGAAAGTACCTGGCAGGCGAGAAGCACTCATGTGCCAGTAGCTGGGAGCTATAAATAGCGTCCCCTGGGACCCACCACATGAGCTTGGCGAGGGCCAGGCCCGGGAGAGAGGCCGCAGTGAGCGCGGATCGCCTTCCGTGCAGAGGGGGATGAGAGGCGCTCTGGGGACCCTGCGCAGCCGGGCGTGGTGATGGCTCGGAGAGCAGGTACATGACTGTGTCCCCTGCATCGTCTGCACAGGCGCCGTGGCCGCTCCCCACGCTGGCACTGACCGGCCTGTGCTGCTGCGGGCTCTCGGCTGGCTCTGGCCACATGGCGGGAGGTGGCCTGAGTCGAACTGGAGGTCACTCTTCTTCTAGGTGACCCTTTCAGTCTGATAGTGGGGAAATTGAGGCTCGCTTCTTTGTTGGTTTCCCCCACACCACGGTCATGTCTCGTGCACAGTTAACCAAGCACAAGTTCCATCTAAGTGAAAGGGCGGGGATGGGGTGGGAAGGTGTGGTCACAGGGATGCCCCAGGTCTCCAGGCCCCGAGCGTGGTAGTAGGGACCGTCAGCAACAGCTCTGTTCATCTCCAGATGTCCCCCGAGAGCCTCACACACTCACAGGAGAGCTTTTGGAGGCCACCTGGGTCTCAGGGCGGTGAGAGGTGGGGCCTGGCTGGAGGTTGTCCTCATAGCTTTGTTGTGACCGGAAGGGCACGTTCTCCTCCAGGCTCCTCCCTTCTCTCTGCATTGGGCAGCTTTGCCCGGGCCTGGGCCTCTGCCATCCTGTCTCGGCCTTGGGCCCTGGGGACATCTTTCCCCATGGCCCTTCCTGCCAAGGCTCCTAAGGTGTGTGTGGATCAGCTGGGTCTCGGAGCCTGGCCCAGGGCGCTGTGTTACTGTGCTGCCCCCACCCCGGGGACAGAGGCCATGCTGGGACGGCTGCATGCCCATGGGCAGTGCTCCTCCAGCTTCTGCAGTGGACTCGCCGCCTCTGTCCTTTGGGTGCTGTTTGCCTGTCCTGGATGAGCTCCTGGTCCCTCTCCTCCGTCCTGACAGTCTGAGGAGGGACTTGGGTCCACCCTAAACCCTTTGCAGGGATAAGAAGGCTCTGGAGACCCCTCGTGCCCTGCCAGCCTGCCTGCCTGCCTTCCTTCGTTCCTTCCTTCCTTGATTTCTCTTTTTCTTTCCAAATACCGGATGCTCAGCATCTCACTGTGGCCCCTGCTGAGAACCTGTGAGCTCCCCCACATCTCCCAGGCTGTCACAGAGCCACTAAACCCCACCCAGTGCCCACAGGGGGAGCAGAAAGGTGCAGCAGACTCATAACACTTAAGTGTCCTTGTGGATCAAGGCCAGGTCAGCAGCAGGGCCTCTGAGCAGCACCCATTGCTGCTAAGAATTTAGAACCCAACAGAACAAAGCAGGAAACAGAAGCCTCCAGCTGCTTCTGACCAGCAGGTGGCGGTGTGGGAACAGGAACTCACCGCAAGCCACCCTGGAGGATTGTACAGAGGATTTGCCCTGGAAAACCCAGATGAAGCAGTGTCCTGTGCTGATCTCTGGGGAGGATGTGTGTCACCCAGAGGACACGCTGCCAGGCAATGTGAGTTCTCCTGCATCTCTGCAAAACGACTCCCTCTGAGCTGGGCCGCCTGGCTTCCCCTGGCACAGCCCGGGGCCCAGGCACTGAGCTGAAAGGAGCTTTCTCTTCCCTGGGTCTCTGGAAGATGCATCTTCTCGCATTCATCTTGTCATTTTCTTGGAAAAGCAAGCACGACAGCTGTGAGCCTGTGGGCCAGGTGGGGAGGGAGCTGGGTGGCTTTGCAGAGAAAGGAGCGTAAACACCTGGGGCCCACTCCGTGGCGAGTCTGCACCCAGCTGCTGGCCGAAGTGGGAGGTGGGGTGGGGAATTAGAGGGTGGGGAGAAGCCAGAGCTGGGGGCCCTTGGCAGGTCCTGTGGGTCCCCTCTCCTTTCCTCAGCCCTCTGCAGGCCTCTACCTGTCTCTCGTCTACTCACTCAGCATCCTTCCTCCCTCCTCCCTTCCTCTGGGGTCCCAGCCAGCCACCCTTGTCTTACTCTCTTAACTGCAGTGCTGTGACTGTCTTTCAGATTCCTCCTTCCAGGCTTTGTTCTTAGAGGGAGTAGGCAGTGGTGTCTCCAGACTGCTGGCGTCTGCCAGTGGGTTGCTGTAATCCCAGCACTCTGGGAGGCTGAGGCAGGAGGACTGCAGGTTGGAGCACAGCCTGGTCAACTTACTGCTGTAGGGAGACCCTGCTTCAAAATAAAATAGAAACAAGGGCTGAGGATGTAGCTCGGGGCGAAGGCCCCGGGATGGGCTTTACTCTCAAATGACTGGGTCCTAGATGTGGGGAAGCCTCTGTGAATGGACACTGCGAGAAGGCTCAGCAGAGGACTGAGGCTCAGAGCAGACCCCTCCCAGCGTCTTCAACAGCTGTTGCCCTGGGTTCAGGCTTCCACTCGCTGGCGCTGAGAGGCGTTGGGTGTCTGCGGCCTGTCCCACCCAGCAGCGTGCAGTCCTTGTGCTGCAGCCCCAGCTGATGTGAGCCACTCCAGGGTGACCCGTTGTCCCCTGGAGAGGGCAGAAATGCCTCCAGCTTTTGGCCATCACAGCCGACTTTCCCTCTGCCTCTGGAGAGCTCGATCCTCCGTTCTGTAAGACACTGTTCGTGACGGAGACAAGATGTCTCATACTTGTGTGCTGCATGTTTATTATAGCCAGGCCAGGTCTCCTCCAAGGATACTCAGGTCGAAAGGCCATTCCATGCTATTTGTGCTGACCACAAGGACACATAACTGTTTTGCTCCTAATTTCCATTTTTGTTCTTTCTCCTGTCTCTTTTCTTCCTCCCTTCTCTCCCTCCAGTCCAAACACCTACAGGATGCAAAGCTGCTTGCGGATGACTCCCCACATTCATGGGGCACTCACAGCCTCAGGGGATACGGATGCATCAACACCTGACCCCAGCTCTGGAGTGCTGGGAAGCTGCTTTCTAGAGAGGAGATTCGGGTGCACAGAGGCGGAGAGGCAGGAAGGCACAAGAAGGCTCCAAATACGAGTCTAGCTTTAAAGCTCAACAACAGCTGTAGCAGAGAATATGGTAGAAGGCTCTGGGAATGCAGGTGTCTGCACTGCACCACTCAGGACAGAGGTGCTTGGTGCACCTCTGGTTCTTCTCTGAGACAGCATCATGGGACCTCAATCCATCCTGTTAGCTCATAGCCCTATTCTAAGCTGTCTTTTTCCTTATGTATTAAATATTCCTAATTGTTCTATTGTAAATACATCAAATATAGGCTACATTTCCATGTGTATAGGCCATTTGTGTTTGAAGATAACTTACATTAGTATGATCACAAACTCTTAAGACAATTAAATTGTTTTATAGTTTTTGGGTCACTCCCTTGATGAAGAGGAAGGAGATAAAACAGAGATGTTCAGCAGGTGGTGATCATAACTTGGTCTGGTGGTTGCAACAGCCAGAGTGTGTGTCTGGGGAAAGCCCCAGACCCTCCATGCCACAAGAGATGCCGGGGGTACCAGGACAGCTGGCACAGGCAGGCAGCACACTCATCCTCCGTGGGCATGAGAATTGTCATCCTGGCTGCCTTTGCTTGCAGCCCTTTGAATTGTCAGCGTGGTCAGCTGTGGAGGAGGGAAGAGGGCAGCATGGAGCACATGGCTTCATTGCCCTGGAGTCTAAGCTCTCACCCTGCAGGCTGTCCCTGCACCCTGCTGACCGGGTCCCCTGCAGGGCAGAAGCTCCTTAGTTTGATGTAGTACCATCAGTCTAATTTTGCTTTCAGAGTCCAAAAAGTCTTTGCTCAAACTGCAGGAGTGAAGTTTTCTTGTGTAATTTTTTTAAGCAGCTTTAGAGCTTGGGTCCTACATTATAAGTTGTTGATTCATTTTGAGCTGCTCTTGTATGGCTATTGAGAAATTTTTCTCTTTTCTCTTTTCCCTTCCTTCTCCTCTCCTTTCCCCTATCCAAGTTATTTTTCCCCTTTGAGCAGTTTCTCACCCTTTCACAATATTTCTTGAAAATTTTGCATCCTATTTGCTCTTTCAGTTTTTTACACTAGGTATTACAATACAGTATTTACATATGTGAGTCTGATTTATTTCACTTCTAAGCATGGTCTCAAGTCGCATTCATTTACCTATAAAAACCTTGATACACCTCTCCTTATAGCTGAGTATTCTCCATGGTCTAAAAATACTACCTCTTTTTTATCCACTCCTCAGTTGATGGGAAGGCTCTATCTTTCCACTTGTAGACACTTCAAATTCTTTTCTCAATGTTTTATAGTTTTCATTGTAAAAATCTTTCCTTGGTTAAATTTGTTTCTAAGTACTTTGTTTTTGTAGTTGCTGTGAGTGTCATTGTTCGCTTGAGTTCCTTTTCAGCTTCGCTACTAATGTATAGAAACATTGATTCTTGCATGCTGCTCTCATATCCTGTAACTTTGCTGAATTCATTTATTAGTCTGCATCATTTTTTTGGTGGAGTCATTAGGGTTTTCTATATGTAAGATTATGTTGTCTCTAAATAGGAACCTTTTGACTTTTCTCCAATTTAGATGCTTCTATTTCTTTCTCTTGCCTTATTGCTTGGGCTCAGAATTCTACTACTATGCTGAATAGAAGTGATAACAGATGGCAAGATAATAGAGGAGGGAGATTCAGCACCCCATTTTCTGCAAAGGACATACATCAAGAGAGAAAATCAACAAAGAAATGTTGGCTGTAAAATGCATACCAGACATGTGTAAACATTTCATTCAACACCTGTAGGATACATAGTTTCTCAGCTGCAACATGGAACATTTTCAAGGATAGATAAAATGGTAAGGCACAAAACAAACCTGAACACATCAAAAAAGTTAAGATAATATTAAATACCTTTGCTTTCTGCAATGGAATAAAACTAAAATCATTAACAAGAAAAACTTCAGAAAATTTGCAAATACCTGAAAATTAAATAACGTACTCTTAAGCAACCAATGGACTAGTGAAAAAAATTAAAAGAGAATTAAAATAAACTCTTTCAGTAATGTATATTTCTAACCAATCAAGTCACTCTTCAAATAACCCTGAAATATTTTTTTGCATATGGCAGGTACTTGAAAGAGTTTTGCCCTAGAATAAATTACAGGACATTATGGCGGTAGTTCAACATGGTGGAAGGCCAGATCGGGGATGCTTACGCTGCTGGTCACTTCCTCCTTCTTCCCTGATTGCAACTTCCTTCTTCCCTTCCCAGTGTGCTTGAAGAAAATTTCAATCAGCTCCCCGTGCATCATCAATGCCTGCCCGGAGCACCACATCCAGTCAAAGGTCACATATACCCCACACCCCCATATCTGGGCAGAGGAGAAAGCCAAACCCTTGCTGGTTGTGGGTTCCTCTTTGCATCCTTTAAATAAAAAGGCCACTTTCACTTTTTCTTATACTCTGCTCCTTTATTCACTGGAAAACTCTAACAGTACTTACTGAAAAGTTTTTTTTTTTTTTGGTCCTTTCGAGACAGAATTTCACTGTGTAGCTCAGGAATTCACTGCTCTTGAATTCACTTTGTAGCCCTGGGGCTGGCCTTGAATCACAGTGATCCTCCTGCTTCAGCCTCCTGAGTGCTGGGATTACAGGTGTGCACTACCCCACCCTGCCTTGAAAAGAATTCTTGATGCCCACTTTGACCCTGATGACCCTGCTGACCCTGCTGTGGTGGATTTCATTTTACCTAATTGTTATTTTTTTGGTGATCTTGGGGATCGAATTTAAGGCATCATACATGCTCTGCCACGGAGCCACATCCTGAGCCTGCAAACAGTTATCTTTTAGATCAGCTTAGATTAAGGAAAATAAATTACTTTGTTTTCCCCTATGATACACTTCCTTCTCTTCTGTGGGTTCGCCTCTCATTAACTTCCTGCTTGAATAACTTCTTTAAACATTCCTTTCAGGGAGGGCCCACTGGCAGTGAATTCCTTTGGCTTTTGCTTCTTTGAGAAACCCTTTATTCCTTTTTACTTTTTGAACCATAATTTCTCCCACCTAAAATTTTAAAGCCTGCTTCCTTGCAACATTTTTAATATTTTGTTCATGTAGTTCTCATATTGCTTCATAGTTTCTGCAAAGGAGTCTCATGAGATTCTTATTTTTCCTTCCTCTACAGGTAAGATGCCACCTCCCACTGCCCTGACTTCAGGATTTTTCTTTCTGTCTTTGGTTCTTAGCAGTTTAAATACGCCGTGCTTAGATTTCAATTTTTTGGGGATATTTTTTCTACTCATCATTGTCTGTTCTTCCTTGATCTGTGGGTTTGGTTTCTCCATTAATTTTAGAAAATTTCAGCCATTACTACTTGAGATTTTCTTCTGATTAATCGTCTTTTTCCTCCTGATATCCCATTGTGCATATATTATACTTTTGTGGTTGCCTCACATTTTTTGAATGTTCTGTCCCCCGCCCCCCAATCATTCCAGTTTTCTCTTTGCTTTTCAGCTCGGGATGTTTCTTTTGAGCTGTCCTTAAGCTCCTGGGCTCTTGGTTAAGCCCAGTCTTCTCCTGAGCTCATCAAAGCATTTTTAATTTATCATAATGCTCTTAATTTCCAATGCTTCATTTTAATTATTTCTTAGATTTTCCGCTTTTTGTTTCCATTAGTCATCCACTCCACAGTGTCTACTTTTCCCATCTGAGACCTTATCCTATTAATCATTGCTATTTACAATTCCCTGTCTGATAATTCCCGAAGCTGTGGCTTCCTTGGGCCCAGTTCTAATGCTTCTTTTATCTCTTCAGTTGTGTCTTTTCTTGCCTTTATTACACTTGGTAATTTTGCTGTTGTTGAAAGCCCAACAAGAGACACTGGGTGACTGGAAAGGAAGGACAGAGTCCACGATATGGTGTCAAGATGGACCCTTGGCATGTGAAGTCCCAGCAAATGGGGACCAGACAGAGAAGACCAGTTCTGATGGTGATGCTAAAAAATGACAAGGAACCAGAGAGCTGTCAGGTTGGTGACCACCAGCTGCCTTCTTCCTTGCATGTTCTGTCCTAGCCCTGCTCCCTGGCTTTTCAGAGGTGTGTGCTTGTGAGCACGAATGATGAAATGATTGTGTGTAGAAAGGACTGGACACCCCGGCATTTGAAGAAACTTCTGATTATGCTGCAAATCTGAATTCCAATCCCCATATTTGGGTGTGGAAAATAAAAGGTCTCCTTATTTTTGGATACTTGAATGGGATTTCTGTTTTGAGTCCCTTAATTTCTGGAATCTGCTGCCTGCCATCTTGGGACCTCTCTCTACCCACCCTTCTCGCCTGTCACCAGGGGATGCATCAGGTCTAAGGGTGTGTGTGATTCAGCAGTGATTACTTCCCCTGGACATCACTAGAGCTCTCTCTCTCTCAAAAGAAAAACAAAAAGGATAAAGTTGATGCAGAATTTAAAAACAGGGCTAGGGATTTAGCTCAGTGGTATAAGCACCTCTGTGGTGAGTGTGAGATTGTGAGTTTGATCCTTGGGTTCCAAAAAAAAGAATTTCAAAACAATATAATAGAAAATTAACAGGAGTTAATATATTGCATATGGTTGTCTTCAAAGTAGTTGTTCATGTTACTAGTTTTAGGCATGAAAACAGTGATCAAACAACCAAACACTGAAAATGCAAACTGTCCTTTCTGTTTTTTATTTTTTATTTTTTGGTACCGGGGATCAAACTCACAACTCTGTGCTTACGTGGCAGGCGCTTATGCCACTGAGCTAAACCCCATCCTCCGCTAGGGTGTTCTTAATTCTGCCTGCTCCCTGTCACACAGAGTCACAGCGATATCTGTCCATATCCCTGACCATTCTCTGCTCCCCAGTTTTGCACTTCTCTGTGTGGCTGGACTTCTTTACTTTCATGCTACTGGGGGCAGACAGGAAGCTGTTGTTTTCTGCAGCCGTCTCTGGCTATCGGAAGTGAGCTGTTGAAGCTGTCTCAGGTTGTTCCAGTGCTGGCTGCTTTTTCTCATGCCAGAGTTACCTTGGAACTCGCAAAACCCTCGGCCCCCAGCTCAGGAGTGCCAGAGATTCAAGCTTCCTGGGCTCATTCACTTCTCCGTGTCCCTCATAATTTGGGTAAGTTGGCTTCTACTCGGGAGGGCAGGCATTCCCGGCATCCTCAAGACATGCATTTTAAGACACCTGGTGGATTCCAAATTACACAAGTGTTGAAGGCCCTTCGTGAAATGTCATAGTCTCTGTATAAACCTGTACACACTCTCTTCTATACTTAAATTTACCTCCAAATGACTGCTAATAGCTAATCCAGTGTAAATGCTGTGGAAATGGTTGCTATATCATGTTATTGAGGGAATAATGAGAAGATAAATGGCTGTGTATGTCCGGTGCAGATACAGTTTATGATCTGTGATTGGTCGAATCCAAGGATTCAGAGCCCAGAGAAACAAGGGCTGACCTTGTGTGTTGAGATGTAAACTCCAAGAACTGCCTCTTTGGTGCTCTTGAGTTCTGCTGTTGAAACTCTCTGTTGAGACAAAAACACATCACCTTCTACCTTGAATGCCAGTAGAGAGTGTAAAGAAACATCAGGACCAAAACATGCTTCTATTAACAGGACAAAGCAGTATTCTCCGTGTTTGTCAAGTAGGTCGCATATGGCACCTCTAATGACGGAGGTATTAAAAGGCCTGGCGCGCCATGCCGCTGTGAGAACAAAGGACCCAGAAGGGCCGGTGTGGCCAGGCATGCAGGAAGCAATGATGTTTTGGGAATTTTTTAGTAATTCATTGTTTTTGTTACTGAGACGGAGACGGTACATGTGGAAGGGTCACAGCAAAGGGAGGCCATAGAAAGTCCTGTGCCATGTTCCCACTGCCACTGAAATCATGGAGAAAATCAAGATGGAAGAAATCGCTCAACTGGGGTGGAGAAGACAGGGACGGGCATCGGGCAGGCAATGGCTAAAACACTAAAGGACTTCCTTTCTGTGGACCTGGAGTGGCCCAGGTACTCTGCCGGCTCTTCCTGTGATGATAGAAGCAGCTTACCTTTCGGCAGGTGTCACCAAAGCGCCACAGGCACCCAGCTGCATGTCACCTCAACAGCTATCACCGCAGCCTGTGTTTCTCCAGGTTAGCTGGGGGGTGATTGGCTCCTCTTGCTTGGGTCTGGGGTCTGGCTGACCCCCCTCTGGCTGTGGCTGGGACATGGTGCTGGTCGCGGGGAGGACTTGTTTCTTGGTAAGGCTTTGTTGTCTCCCCCACACAGCCCCTAAAGATTTTTTATTGCTATGTGTGGAACCCAAGGCTAGCAACACTGGCATCCAAAGCTAAATCTCTTTCTCTTTTTTTCTGCATTACCAGTGAGTAAGACTGATGGAGAATTACTGGTCTCTGGGGAGCATTAAGGGTAATGTGATTTTTTTTTTTTAAAGATCCATACACTAGAGTACTTTTGCCACTTTTCAAATGCCTATAGGCTTTCAATAAGCACCAACAACAGGAGCCCTAAGTATGTCAAGCTTCTATTTAAATGAGGAGGTTCACAGAGCCCTTCTCAGTGAGTGACTAGTTTCCTCACCTGCTGTGGGTGTGATAACAGCTCTGATTTTTACCATTTAGCTGAGCTCTGCAATTCACGTTTTTTCTCACTACAGGGGGCTCAAGGGTGGTGGCTGTGTCAGCGCACCTGGCTTTCTTGGGCCCTCAATCCACATTCTGGGTCCATTTGGGGCAAACCTTTCTGACGCTGTGGGGCAGGCAGATCTGGGAGTTCAGGGAGGCCCTGAGGAGCATTCCTCCTGCCACCGGCTCCTCCACTCCGGTTTCCATGAGAGAGAAATAAAACCTGGCTCTATGTGGAGTAAATTAAAAAAAATGCATTTTGAATTTCAGCCATGACAAGTGGCAGCATAAACAGTCACAACTATGGACAGAGTGACTGTCACTTCACTGGGGGTGAGAGCATCTTGGTAAAGTACTTGTCTCACCCAGCACCCATCCTGGTGGGGATCAGGTCAAACTACAATCACAGGTCACCACTTTACAGTTTAATCCTACATTATTTGTATTGGTTCAATTGATCTTCCATCGCCTGACTTGTTCCACAAATACTACTGTGGATAGCATCGTTCAAGATGGGAACATTCAACTGGGGAGAAGACTTAGATCCCTGGGGCTCACCGAATCGCTGGTGACCCACACATGACTCACACGTCTGCTGGTCCTGTTAGTCTGGGCTGGACCCAGCAGGGTGGTTTTCTGCCACTGTGGGTCTCATGGATGCCCGGAGTCAGGCAGGGTGATGACTTGTTTAACGCGGCCTCGGTGTGGACGTTGAATGACCTCAAGACGGACATCTTGAAGGTGTGGCTCTGAGCCTGGTACTCCTGGATCTCTTATGAGGTGAGACCCAGATGGGGGGCCCTCTGATTATTTTGGGCATCTCCTCAAAGGGGATCGTGGGACCCTAGACCCCTCTTTCTGCTTGCTGGCTGCATTTTCCTTTGACACACTCTGTCGTCACATGTGCCTCTGTTTACCCCCTTCTCCAGAGCGGAGCTGATCTGATGCAGGCACCCTGCCTCTACCTCCAAGACTGTGAGCAAAGTGGACATTTTATAAGCAGTTCCCTCAGGTATTTCGTAGCCATCAGGTGTAGTTGGCTCCTACAGCCTTTCCTCCTCAGGTCCATCCAGGGTGCTTCACGGAGCAGTAGATTAACTGCAAATGTGGCTTCTGTTCTCCACGCTTTCTTGGGCTCCAGATGGGCAAAGCCACAGAACTGGGCTCCAATCAACCCGTAGCTGCCCCGGGGTGAGCCCCTGGCCCAGCTTGGGTGCTAGTTCACCAAGCGCTTGTTGTCGTGTGTCACTGGGGTGCTTTGCCTGTTAGTTACACGTTACTACATGCAATCATTACGCAGACCCTGTGTGGCATCGGGCATATGATTGACCTCTTGACTGCTGGCTTGTGCCCTTGGATTGCAGAAGACAAGAGGAGGATCTGCGAGAAGAGTCCCTTGGGCTCTTGGGAGGGGTGGGTGGGTACAGATGTGACCCTTTATGCTTCTGTGGAAGTGCAGTGATGGGTACCAGAAGGTGCCAGAGAGCTACTCTTGATCCTTGAAATTTAATGTGGGCGATGGTGAAAAGTTAGATGCATTTTTATGCTGCTCAAATAGCAGTGTGTTTTTCCACTGGTCATGGTCCCTCAGCTTGAAGTTATTTCCTGTTTAAGTTCTTTCTGAATGAGTGACAAAAATAAGGCAGAGAAAGAGGCCGAGGAGGTGGATACATGCTGCACAGCCTGAAACCAGCGCTGATGAAGTAAACATGGGCTCCTCGGATCGGCCCATGTCTCCTCCACGTCTCCTCCTGCAGCCAACATATCAGGTGTGCGAGGACAGAGGCCACAGGGAACCCCAGCGCCATTACGCCTGGAGGTGCAGGTCACCACCACAGGTCCGTCAGGACACCTCTGACCGGAGAGAGGCCTGGTGGCCACACGTACTTGCAAATCTCCTCGGTGCACGGGTGTCCCCAATAGCCAGGGCCATTCTCTGTATTCTGACCCAGAACCTTGGCACTGACTTCATCTGTTTGTTTGTGTGTCTGATAAGCAACGGTTTCCTGGCTCCGATCTGTGTATCGCTTCTCTTCCAGACTGAGAAGATCTTCTCTTCCTTCTGATAAGACCTTGCGTCCTCTTCTTCTGAGGCCAGCTGTCCTTGCTGCGTTCCATCTTCTGTAGTCATCAGCAAAGGGGGACCCTGTGCCTTTCCCAACAGCACGGGGCCCTCACTAAACCCAGATAGCGTAAGGCCACAGGGAGCCAATTCCAAGCACCAGGAGCTTGGGAGGAGGCCACCGTGGTCTGGCCGTGGATTCCGTCCTTCTAATATAGAAGGGAAACATGTACAGAACACATAGATGCACCCCGAGGCCCTTTTTATCGCTGTGCCCCATGGATGTGGGTCAGTATGGGAAGCAGTGGATGCCCTTTGGTCACCTCTCCCATCTTAGCGAACCACCGTGCACGAGCAGGGGCTTCCTCCAGGCCAACCTTAGCTCTACCATCACAACTTAGGTTGTGAGAAGGGAGAACACGGTTCCCGTAAAGGAAGAGGCCAAGGCCAAGGCCTCCCGAGCAGGCCCAGACTCTGCAGGAGGCCCAGACTCTGGAGGTGACCACGTTAGATCAGGGCAGTGCAAAGGAATATGTACAATTTTGTCAAGAGTTTTTCACTCTATTTTTAGTGTTTTGAATGAATGATGGGCAGCTGAGAAATGTTTCTACTTTGAAACTCATTCTGCTACTTAAGAAGTGTGCCTTATACCAATAATATTCGACTTGAAATACCAGTTCCTTTGAGTGTAAATATATTTTTGCATGTCTAAAAATTATTATTAATATTACTGAAAATAACAAATTGGATCCAGCCTCAATATCTAGCAATAGCTAATTACTGAAATAATGTATGGAACATCTGAACAATGCAATTCTGTGCAACTATTAAATAATTTCTATGCAAATCTTTTGTTGGATATCTTTTTTTTTTTTTTTTGGTACCAGGAATCAAACTCATGACCTTGTGCTTGCCAGGCAGATGCTTGTGCTGCTGAGCTAAACCCCCAGCCTTGTGGTATATCTCTTCAAATATTTTTCTGTGTTAATACAAGTACAAAATATTCAAAGTGTGTTTATCTGGTGGTGAGATTTTGAATAATTTTAATGTGTATATTGCATTATATATAATTTTAAAATTAAAAGATGCATGTGATATAAAATACAAGTACAGTAAAACAGAAAGAAGCAATTAGTCTTAATAACTGTTCAGGTTATTCATTGCTTTCTGCAGCTCCACCTACTTGCTTTAATAAACAGAAATTCTGTGCAAGAGAAGTAAAGAAGACAAAGATTTTATTTTATGCAGAGTTGAACTCAGCCACGCCAAACTGTGCATACAGAGAGATGTAGCATGTGGTTTGGTCGGAAAAGTCCTTTTGGCTTTGTAAACAGCATGGCTCTCATTTGAAGGCCACTCTTTGTAAAGCATACTTTCTTGGCCCTGGGCATTCAGTAATTATTAGCTGACATGTTGCACTTAAGAGTTTGTGGTCTCAGCTGAAGTTTATAGAAAAAGTCTGACCACGGCTCTAAAACACCTCGTTATTTAGGCAGAGGCCTCATCCCGAGAGCTCACACAGTCGTTCCCGCTGGCTGGTCACCAGTCACCCTGGCCAGCGAGAGTCTTGCTCCTACAAACACCTGGGGTTACTCTTGGGGTTGGTCACACTTGGCTGCAGACTCTCAATGCATAGAAGCACTGAGTGGAGGAAAATCTCAGGAGTCCTGAGTAAGCAGAAAGTGATTCTGCACAGGATGGCAGCAAAAGCACAAGCGAGAGAAACTAGGATGAGATCTACCACCACGAAGAACATCACTCGTATAAACAAGCCCTAAATCTCCTAAAGTGTTACCAGCAAATATAAAATGCCACTGATCAAACATATATTAAAACATCTTAGTCTACCTGATAAACACACACAATATTCAGTTTTAAAAAAACATACACTGTTAAAAACAAAAGTAATAAGTTCTACTGAGTGTAAAAATCAGCACATTAAGAGGTCACACATCATGACCAAGTACAACGGACCCCTCTGTGGAAAAGAAGAGGCAAAGAGAATGCCATTGGTGAGTGGAAGGACTCCTGGGATTGTAACACACCTCTCATGGTAGAATCATCTGTGAAAAATTTGGAAAAAGAGTAAGAGAGTGCTCCAAGTTTGGCTTGGGTTCTTCTTGGGATGTCACTGCTCACCGCTTGTGATGTCTGTGTTTGTTTTTTGTCTTCTCCCATTGAACACACTTCTTTCCAACCTACTTTTATCTCGGTGTTTCCTAACCTTCTGGAAAAGCATTAGTTAGCTTTCTAGCACTGTGACCAAACACCGGAGATAATCAGTTTATGAAGAACAAAGGTTTGGCTCATGATTTCAGAGGCTTCAGTTCATGGTCACCTGGCTCTGTCACTTTGACTCTGAGGCAGCCTCACATATCATGGTGGAAACTTGGTGGTAGAGGAAGACTCTTCCTCTCATGGTGCCAGGAAGGAGATGGGGATCTAACATCGCCTCTTCAGACCGCCCCCCTCAGTGAGCTCACCTCCTTTTCCACCCAACAGGGCCAAGGCGGGTGCCATGTCTGATCTCTGCACTCTGGTACAGTGCCTCATGGCTGTGAGCATTCCCTCCAAGGTAACTACAGGCTCTCTGAGGGTCTCATTTCTCCTTCTTTCTCATATTCACCTGCTGGGTCATTTTCCAACTCTGACTTTTCTTCAGGAAACTCACTTGGTGTGTGACACTCTGGGGTTGTCACCCTTCTCCCCCCCTCCCCTCCCCCTGTCATTTCTCCCCCCGCCCCATGACCCACCGAGGACAGTGTCCGGCTGTGGGCTGCAGACTTCCTCCCTTCCTGTGGCACGCATCCACCTCCGTTATCTCGGCTCTCTCTGAACTCCCAACTCCCAATTTCACTCAGAACCGACAAATACACATCCATCTCCCCACTCTGTCTTGGGGACGAGGTTGGAACTTTAGGGAGAGGCTGACCTTCCCACAACATGGGCCACAACAGCTCAGAAAGCGCTCACCGCCCTCCCTTCTGCGGCCACCGTCTCTGTCAGCGGAGTCCGGCTCCAGCCGCTGTCTCCACACCTTCTTCCTCCGCCTGGCTGAGCTCAGGTTTGACTCTGGCCTGTCCAGCTCTATCTATTTCCTTGCTTCTTATTTCTGCTATATTATAACATTTTCATCTGCTTTCAACTACCAAAACCTTTGATTTTTTCCCTGTGTTTTTCCACCCTCCCTCCTCAAATGAGTAACCCTTCTGCCCCAGGATCTTTCACGAAGTAGTGATTATGTCACTTTCCTGGCTTCCTACCTCCTGTACTAAGTGGCCTGGACTCCAGGGAGACACCTTTAGCAAATGAACTCAGGGTCCTTGTATTGCCCAGACTGGGATGCAAGCCTCATGAGACCTTCCTGCATCAGCCTCCAGAGTGCTGGGCTGAGAGGTGTGTGTGCCATGCTACCCCTCTGAGGCACTTCTTGGGAGTTCTTCGGTAGAGGACCCGAGCTGACCCTCCCGCTCAGTTATCTCACGCGTGCGCAACTTTGCCTCTGGTCTCAGCTCTCCTGTTGCTCCTTTGACTTGAAATACTGTTTCCTTTCTCCTCCTTTTCCTGCTTGCTCGAATCCAGCTCACCCCTGTTGACCTAACACAGTCGACCAGAGACTGAGGAAATATTGGAACCCAGGGCCTGTGGTCTGCGTCCATTTAAGGTGCTGATTCAGGACATTTGGCAGTTCCTGGAATTGCGAAACTACTTTCTTAAAACTTTTTCGTGATCTTTTTCAGCTGTTCTTGTGGGAGAAAACAGGGAACCCCCGCTGAAAGATTTGGACGCTGAAAGGAAACGGAGAAGAATGACTAAACTGTCGCTCCTCCGCGCTGTCCCGTGGCAGGGGCGTCTTCTGTTATACAAGTCGCTTCTCAGCACAGTGATGGTGGGGATTAAGGTTGTCAGGAGAATTCGAAGTGCAGATAATTAGAGCCAGGTTTCTGAACAGTTATTTCCCAAGGAATTTCCACGACTGCCATCCAGGTTTAAAAATAACTCGCGGAACCGGCAAAGGGGAAGAGCAGAGAAGCTTATCACCCTAACCAAACACAAAGCTCCCGACTTCACAGGAGCAAGGGGCTAAGCCCAACTGCAGAGCGACAGGCTAAGCCTGAGAGAAACACCAGGATTTAGGAGGAAGCTGTAAACTGGTTTTCCGAGGGCCACATTTATCACTGCTGGAGGCTGAGGAAGCGCCCGGTGGTTCCATCCCCTACTGTGCCATCTCAGAGCAGGTCATCGCTGAGGATTCTTTAGGCCTGACCCCCGCTTAAGTGTCCACCCTCTGGGGTGGCCCCTGCTGGTGGCTGCACCTGAGGGCGGGGAGGCAGCCATCCTGGCTCGCTCACCCCCAGGTAGCTGCATGGACAGGCTGGACTTCCGAACCCAAGGTGGCCTTGTGCCACACACTCAGCCTGGGAGGAGCTGGCTGAGGTGGCAGGATGTGGGTGAGCCGTGTGCCGCCCTGGGGGAGACTTTGGCCTGGGGGTCTCCGTCAAGCTCCGTCAAGCTCACCAAGCTTTGTACCCCGTGGCTTCAGTAAAGGCCAAGTGCTGCAGTAAACGTACTAGAGATGTGACTGTGTGTCTGTCCCCTGGTGACACCATTTGAACAGCATGGCCTGTGTGACTTCGTGACAAACAGTGCTGGGCTCGTGCTTCTGGGGGCGGAATTCCACGGCTCGGGCGTGGGCAGGCTTGGCTCCTTCTCGATCTTTCTCCTTGGCTTTGACTGTCATCTTCTCCCACGTCTCCTCAGCTCTTCCCCCGAGCTGCAGCATCCAGGTTTCCTCACTTTACGGGGTGTAAATATACCAAGTTCTGGTAGCTGAGCCGTTGCCACGGGAGGGCATAAGCACACGAGAAGTTTTGACAGCTTCTCCACCACAAATGTTCCTGCGACAGGGTACATCGTATAAAAATCTGCATTCCGAAAGGTGAACAAATTTTCCTCACATTCCAAGGATGCTAATCAGAGTAAAGATTCATCTTAATCATCTCACTTTAACTGGGTTGCCTCTTTAAAGGACCCTATCTATGAATAAAATAATATCCTGGGGTCCTGGTGGATTTAATTTTACTGAAGTGAATTTAGGAGCTGGGGACATAATTCAACACACAGCACCCAGTATAAGGTAAAATAAACCCAGACTTTGCCTTTGATACAGGGGTGACTTTTTGCATAGAGAGGTGGGAGGATTAATTACACCCAATTGAGACTGCCCTCCCTTCATGCTGGCTCTGGACCCGGGGAGGCTTTGAGATGTGAGGTCCCTGGTGTAGACATCTCTCAAGTGGGAGTCATAACCCTAATGCCAGAGGCTGGTGCATTTCAAACCCGTGTTTCAAGAAAACACTAGAAACTAAACGCTTACCTTAGACAGCTTGGCTGCTAGCAGGCAGAGTAAGTCTTACTTGTTTTCTCAGAGGGGTAAAACTGAGAATGACCGAGCCAGATGCCATAGAGTTGGTGGAGAAGAAATGGATTCTTTCTATTTGTCACACCATTATGTGTTTGACTCATTGTCAAGGAAATAAACAACATGCGATTTGGAATAAGGAAGATTTTTAAAACCCTGGAGGCCGTGAAAGCGAGCAGGCACTCAGGCCGCTTGGCACCCTGCTCTGTCCTCAAGCCCAGCTTCTCCCCCAGCACGTAATCTTTTGGTACTTTCAGACACTAATCTTATCAATGTTTTTTTTCCTTTTGATGAGAACTTTCATGAAAATATTAACATGCCAGTTTTGAAATTCCTCTTGACAAATTTCCGTAACATCATTCCAGTTCTATTTGATTTTCTCCCCCCACTCATGGGAAAAACACAAATGTTAAAAAAAAAAAAAAAGCATCCAATTTGAGTGTGTTCTGAAAGAAGTCATGAAAGTCAGCATGCACAGACTGTGGATAGAACAGGGGCACTGAAATCAGGTCAGCATTTGAATTTTTTTTAACAGTCACGGACACCATTTATGCATTTTTTCCCAATGCATCAGCTATTTCTTAAAGCTAACTACTGTCATCTCGATTGTCATGTTGGGGAAGTGAATACTTGACAGCTTGTTTGCAGGAGAAAAGTATCAGCCAGGCTCAAACACAGTTTGCAGATTCAAAGCTGCTGTTCTTCCCGCCCTGGCACACTGGAGTTGGATTCTATCACTGGATTAGGAACTGTGCAAGGGGCCGCGGAGCTTCCAGAAAGAAGAAACCTGAAAACAAACCGCCGCTGGGTCCCCGGGGACAGGGGGACAGGATGAGCTGGGCTCACGCCCACCAAGCGCGGCTCCCTGGCAGGTGAGCTATGTGACACTCAGACCCCAGAACCATGGGGGTTGTGCAGGTGTCCTGTGAGGAAAACATAAATAAGAATGCTTAAAAAAAGTGTCATGCATCTGAGGCAAGAGGCATGCTTTTGTGACACCTGTGACACAAAAGGGCAGGATAAACTCCCCTGTCCCCTCCACCATACTGCAGGGAGCAGGATGACCTGGCTTTGGTGGTCCATGGTCCATTTCCTTCTCGACACCCCCTCCACTCTTCTTGCTAAAAAACCTTGATCTGGGGAGACGTGAAAGTGCGCAAGGAGTCCCAGTTGGTTCTGACTCGTTCTGTTCATTATGATGAGTAATGGTGGCCCTATTTCCTTTTGCCAGAGTCTCCATCTCGGGGCCTTCTCAGTGGCCTTGGTGATAGTCACAGCATGCTTGGATCTTCTCAAGCCAGACACCTGGCTCAGTGCAGGAACAGCCTTGCAAAATGCAGCAGCCAGTGACACGTGAGCAGAAGTGAGGTGCGGGGTGCTGGTGTAGACGTCTAAAGGTGCAACCTAGCGTGTTGCGTCTTCTATTTCTCTGGGGCAACAGATCCAGGAAAAGGTCCTTGAACCTGCATGACAGAGTACAGGGGTCTTACACCAACCGATTTCCTGGTGGGAGCCCCGAGTTCCTGGCTGCAGGGCAGCACCTGGGACTTTTGGTTGGGTGGCTCAATATCCACATGCATCAGAGAAGCTGGGGTCTCCAGGACCTGAGCCTGCAAAGACCAGTGACACGTGACTGGGCAGAGGCTGCCCCCATGGAAGAATGTGGGGTAGGCGTGTGGGGTTGTGTTTGGTCAGAGGGACCCACTTGTGTTCAACTCCAGAGATCAGTGAGACGAGAGAAGATGAGCTTATGTGTTTCATCACTTTTGACCACTTTGCAGAAACAGTAGATAAGGCTGGGAATCGTACACTAATCTCCCTCAGGGCTCTGGAGCTGCGGTGTTCCTGTCTGTAGCCTCTGTCCAGGTGGGCTCTAAGTACGCTGGTGACAGGCTGCTTGGAGCCACGGGTCCGTGACTCTGATTACTTTTATCAAAATAGGACATTGTTCCTCATGCTGTTACCAATCTTTGCTTGAATTTCTGCCTGTCTCATAGTGACCACTGCTTCGTTTCTCACTTGTTTTGTTCTTTAATGTCTTTGTTATGTTTTATGTTTATATTTTCTGTCACATCACTTCATTCACATATTTATATTTGATGTCTTATATGTTGTACTTAGTATATATTATATACACTCAAAACTGTTTCATATCAAATAGAATGACAGTCTAGGTAGTATATATATATATATATACATATATATATATATCCACATACGTATATATTATAGTATTATACATGAAATTTAGGGCAACTCTTTGATACCATGGATAAAGTTAATCACATTTTTAGGAAATAATTTTCTCAGACAATTCACTAAGGAAAGCACATAAAATATACATTTTAGATGTTTCTAAATGGGAGGTAGTGAGTGCTTACACAATTCTATTTTGAGCCAAGATGAAGTCATGGGAAGTGAGTTTGCCTCTTGCCTGAAAAAACAGCCACAAACCTGGAAAAATAAGTGAAACCAGAGTGACCGAGGCATTGGCTATTAGGTAATGTCCCTTCTGGCAGGCATTGATCCAACAAGGCCCAGCAAGGTGGGCCCTCAGGCTGCACTGGCTTGGTATCCTGGGAGAGTTTCCGGGTGCAGAAAGGGACCCAGGTGGAGCAAGGTAGGGCCTGAGCTGAGGAGATGGAGCTGGAATTCCAGGGTGACTTGGGTAGAATTTGCACCTGAGAGGTAGAAGTACAAGCAGAGGGCTCCGGCCAGGGCGTGCAGTGGGTCCAGTCACAGGAAAGAAGCTTCTGGAAAGGTTAGGATTGGCAGCACCTGGTACTCACACCCTTCTGAGTGTTCCCTGTCAGAAAGTGTGGACAGAGTCCAGATTCCCTGAGAATTAGACAGAGGGCCAAAGCCATGCCTCTGTGGAAAAAGAGAGACCTCTAGATGGACACCATTCTGCCATAGCTAACAAGTGATGAACTCAAAAACTCCCTGCTCTAAAGTAATTTAAGTGATTAAAGCTCAAGCATATTTATAGGGAATATCCAGCACCCATCAGCATCAAATTTGCAATGTATGGAGTGAATAACAATCACACAATATGCAAATAAGTAGGAAAATGTGACTGATACTGAGGGCAGGGAGCTGTGTCGACACATATATGTGCAGCTGGCATCCCTGAAGGAGAGAGCAAAGTAGTGAGGTTTAAATTGTGAATGATCCAAAATCTCCCATATTTGAAGGGAGTGATGAACTTATACACCCAGGGAGGTCAATAGCTTCAGGCACAAGAAACATGAAGAAAACCCAAAGGAGATACAGTTAATGAAATTGCTCAAAATTAGTGATAGAAAGAACATCCAAAAACCAGCAGGTGTAAGGGCACCTTGTCTCAAAGCCAACGACAGTAATGACAGCAGATGTATTAACAGAAACCATGGAAGGAAGAAAAGATGGTATCACAATGTCTTTATAAGGTTTGAAATGACGAGATGAGAGAGGAGAAGAGAGGAAGAAGGAAGAGAAGAGGAGGAGAGAGGAGGAGAGGGGAGAAGGAAAGGAAAATGGGTCTTTCCTCTGATTTTTGCCTCTCTCTGGATCCAGTAGGCTGGACAGTATTTCCATTCCCACTCAAACCCCCAACTCCCATGCCCGCCTCCCCCAGATAGCTCCACTCAGGTGCTCCCAGAAACACCCTCTGGGAGCCTTCTGCCCAAATGTCCCTCATCTAACAAGTTGCCACACAAAATAAACCATCATAGCACTTACGAGAAAGAAGGAAACAAGCAAAGTGCGAGTGGAGCCCTGGTTGGAACCTGGTTCCTGTTTGAAGCCAGCAGGGAAAAGGCAGCTGCTGCGGGGTTGGAGGACTCCGGGAAGGAGGTGGATCCTGAGGCCCAGCCTCGGGCCCCGATGCGGAGGGGTTCGGGAGCAGAACTCCTCGTATGTGGACCCGGGAAGACTGCGCTCTGCGTAAGAGGTTGCACAGATGGAAGCCACCAGATGGTGAGGGGTTAGGATCTCCTGGCAGAGGTTTTCAAGGAGCTGAGACAGATATTCTACAAGGTGTTTGGGAATCGTGCACATGCTCAAACCCTCAAGGTGGAAAGACTAAAATATGTGAGGCTGAAGATGGGACAGGGATACGAGGTGGGGAAAAGATGGAAGAGGAAAGGGAGGGGAAGACCTGATATGTGTATATACTGACAGGCATATGTGCTGAGTAGAAAATGTCTTAAAATGTCGCACGTTGCGTGACTTTCTGCATACAGCCTTCTCAAAGTACCAGGACGATTCAGACAGAGAACAGTTAAGTTAACAGCTGCAAGGCTTGAGGATGCCTGCGCATGGCATCGGGAGAGACCAGGGAAGCCTGGTGACTGTGGGGGTGGAGAGGTGGCGGGGTGGGGGGAGACCTTGGGGCAGTTCTGCACGCCACCTGCTGTGGGTGACGTGAACCAACCCACGAGTGAGATGCGGGAGCCACACGTGTGCCAGGCTCCCGGGTTTGACATCTCACATCAGCGTTTAGTGAAACGAATTGGACTAGAAGGTTTCTCTTCTGTATGAGACCCAGAGTATAAACAGGGAGAGACGATGGGAAACAGAGAGAGAGAGACTTTTTGCAAATGAAAGGGAACCAATCGCAATAGCCTGAAAATTTAAAAAATTAAAAATTGAAACCTGAAAGCTTCTAGAAGAAGATAGTGCTCAATGTCACAGATTCTCTTTGCATAGAACACACCAAGTAGGCTGCATGGTGTATGATTAATATGTATAACTAACTGCCTTGACTGTGACCCAAAATATATGAAACACAAATAAAAGCTGGGAGAAGTCAGTCCCCGTGGATACCATGATTGGGTCCAGTTGTCAGGGAGGATGGATTTAAATGACTCAGAACATCCCTGAAGGAAGTAGAGACCACGCATCACAAAGGGTGAAGACCCTGGAGAAACCAGCACACAGAGGGTCAGGTGACCATTTCCAATACATGTTTGACCAAGTCAGCAGCCCTAGGGACAAAGGAAATTCAAATCAGAAGTATGGCGTGTTCCCTTTTCATATCGACTTGTCCTGCAAAAGCTGCAAACTGTCCCCTCATGGAGGGTGAGGAGAGATGTCCTTTATGGCTGTCTGGTTAGGGTTAGGGTGGTGGCACCCCTGTGGAAGGCAGGTCGCCCTTGTTTCCTAGGGTCAGGCAAATACATGTCCTGCTACACAGGAAACCAACTGCTGCCTAGGAGAAAGTCTAGGACACAGTGCAATGTGTGATGAAGCTCAGTACTGCCCTGATAACCACGGAGAAATTCTGGAAGTGACTCAGATGCTCATCTGGAGGATGGGGGATGCGCCCGGCTCTCTTTACACAATAGGGTATTACACAGCAGGAAGGGGAAGGTCACAGAGATGAGTCAGAGCAGGGGAAAAGAGCCCAAAAATCTAAATACACTCATTATAAAGTTCAAACACCAAAGGAGAACACAACAGAATACAACTGTCCAAGTGGTAGCAGAGAAGCATTCCTAACCTGGGGTGAAGTCATCCGCGCTATCTTTGTAAGAGGAAATAAACACTTTCTGCAAGGCCAAAAAAGATTAATGCATCAAGATTATACGCTTTAGGAATATAGTCTATGTAAGCATGAAATGGATATGCAAATTAAAGTAACATAAAAGGAACAAAAATGCTGAGCATGGACTTGAATGATGGTTATTTTAATGGGTGATGGGAGGGACAGGGGGAGAGAAAGAAGGAGAGAGGGAGGGAGAGGAAATGCTCTCCCTGTGATGTGGATTAAGAAGCAAAAGGCTAAGGATAAACAGGTGAAGGTAAAGGTTGGTCAACAGAAAACTAAACTAGAGGAGATTTGGTTTCTAACCTGAGTGTGCATGCGCGCGTGTGTGTGTGTGTGTGTGTGTGTGTGAGCGTAGGGTGTAGAAATGATAAAACATGAGTTCGAGGTAAGATTTAACATTTTATTTTTTGCAACAGAGAACCTGAAACAAAACAGAGATGTACTGCAGAGGGTACATAGATTTTATTGTTCTGGGTCACAAGGTACTGAACTTAGTACCACCTTGGTGGCATTCCAGTATTGGAAACTTATGATGAAAACGATTTTTTTTTTGCATTTTTGGTTCACTATTCCCACTTAGTTATATTTCAATAAGGAAGGAATCAAGGCTTTGTAAAATGTCATTTATTTTATTTTTATATTATCTTCTCCACACATAGTCTCATTATGTAGTTCAGACTAACCTTGAACTTGTGGTGATCCTCCTGCCTCAGCCTCCTGAGTGCTGGGATTACAGGCGTGGGCCATCAGGCCGGGCAAAAATGTCATTCAATTGGCAGTTGAAAATGAACTTAGAACTAGTTAACATTTGTAACCTTATCATGGATGGAGTGGAAACAATCTAGTCAGATTAAAATTAGGACTCTTCCTACATTGTTGAGGGAGTAAGAGGTTATTTTACACGGCAATGATACAGAAGGTGCTTGTGTTTGGCGTTAAATGTTCCCACGACTCTTGCATCCTCTTTACCAGTGACAAATGAACTTGAAAATGCTGGCATGGATGCTACTCAGGATACCAAGGGTGGCCTGATAAATCTTGCCACATCAAGCAAATAAATAAAAACAAACCAAATAAAAGCAAGCAAAAAGTCAAGGGTGGCGACTTCCTTCTTCGTGGAAGTGACACGACATTCCCCTTTGGCGAAGCCTGGCATGATGGCACCTGCGTAAGATAAGCCCGCAGTACACCAGCTCTGTTACCAAAAGCCAGCTTAGCTGGGGTTTTTATTTTGTATGAATGGACCTGTGACAGTGTCACTCTGAAATAAAGGTGTGGTGACCACATAATGCATCTGGAAGCTGTGTACTGAAAATTCATTTATTTCTTTGCAAAAAAGTCATGCACACATTATCTTTCGGGCTGAAAGCTCTTATGTTTGGTAGTAGTCGAGAGGCTGAAATTTAATTCCAAGAGAGAACATTATTGCCATGTGAATTATTAATTAAAAGGCAGGCTGCCATATTCAGCATTCCAGGTTTAAAGATGTTAGTTGTAAGGACAACAGACAAATGGAACAGTTTAAAACATAACCAGAGTATAGATCTTCAGTTCTGCTCCAGTTTGACGGTCTTGCTGTTATTTCAGTCCAGGTTGTTCACGGCAAGTGTTGTTTGACATTGTGTTTGGTTTAAACATTAGCTAACAGCCAGTCAAATCGGTGTATTTTTAACAGCCATGCTGTGTTTCAGGTGACCTGTTAAACTCAGCCATGGTTCCCTCTCCAGATGACAAGTCTATTCGGGGTCGTGTTGGGTACACCAAGTTCACTGTCATTGAAGGTGGGGCTCTGCTGCTGCAGTTTATGACCCCATGTTCCTTATTTTGTATCTCCAGCTACTCAATTCTCAATGTTGGATATTACTGCAGGAATAAAGGAAGGATCAGTACCTCTCTCTCTCTTTTTTAAAGAATGTAGGGCCCAGTAGAGGAATAAGATCAGGGGAGAGGGGTGCTGAGTCTATGCCTCCCTCTATTTTGAGGAGCAGTGATTTGATTGTTATCAAACTTTCTACAAAAGTACACCTCAGGGGCTGGGGATTTAGCTCAGTGGCTTAAGCGCCTGCCTGGCAAGTGCAAAGTCGTGAGTTCAAGTCCCAATACCAAAAAAAAAAAATTACCACAAAAGTACACCTCAGCAGAAAGGGGGTGTGCCTTTGTGCCGCCAGCTGTCAGTGCTTCATCCAAGAATCTCCTTAGAGACTATTTTGAAATTCACCATTTGCATTCTGTCACACATGCTTGGAAGGATGCAAACATGGCGCTCCTTTTAAAAAAGCAGGATCCTTTTTTAAAAATAGTTTTTTAAATAGAATAAAACCAAGCGAAATAAAACAATAAAACCAATCAAAACAAAACAGTGAAGCTAACACAGGATTTCAAAACAAGATAACAGGAAATCAACCATGGCTACCGTAATGCCTCTTGTTGTCTTCAAAATAGCTGCCCATACCCTCAGACATAGGAAAAATCCAACAAAACAGAACAGCACGGAGCCAGTAAAAACAAAACAATGAATGCAATACAGGACTGCAAAACAAGATAATAGTAAATCCAAAATAGTTACTGTAATATAACTTGTTATCTTTGAAATAGCTGCCCGTGCCATCAGATATAATAAAATCAAACAAGCCAAAGCAGAAGAAAAACAAGCCGTACAAAACAATGAAAATGATATGAGCCTTTAAAACAAGATAATAGGGCATTAACCATGGCCACCACCTTCACAAGGAGACTCCTCCATAGACGCCACACTGCATACTGTTATGCTCTGAATAGGTGACCAGACTACCGGCTTTCGGCCTGCAAAGTCAGTGAGACCCTAAACACTACAAGCGTTAAGTTGTTTTATCTCAGTAGCCGTCACGGCAGCCCGTGTGTCCCCGGATCGGCCGGTAGCCTATGTGTGGGAGGGGGCGGTGGACAGACCTGGCTCTTCTTGTTTGTTTCCCAGCTCACGCTCCAGGGACGCTGGCGTCTGAATCTCCTCCCTGCAGCCACTACCGCAGTGACCTAGTCATTCAGGAAGATGTGCTTTTGGGGCTCAGGTCTCAGAACGGCGGGGAAGGGGGGCTCCTGAGCAGGTGCTATCTGAGCAGTGAGGCGGAAGCAGGACCAGATGCTGAGGAGGGCTCCCCGGAGGGACCAGGAGGGGCCACCACACGCGCCAGATGAACCGGAGACTGGCAGGAGGGTGCGCTGAGGTGAGGCGCCCGTGCGACTTGTGAGTGGCTTGGGAGAGAGGGGTGTTGGGGGGCTGGAGAGGGGCGGAGACTGTCAGACCTTGTGTAGTGGAGTCTCAAGATCAGGAAGAGGCAAAGAGAAGAGGAAGAAGGAGAAGCAGCCAAAGCAGGGGTCTTAAGCCAATTTGCTGTAGACAAAATAAAGTCATTTGAGTTTTTTTGTGTTTGTTGATGACTAGAAGCTGGCCTTGATGGGGGTTCCGTACCATGTCAAAGACTCGGGAAAAGAACCCGGCGGAGATATGTAAGGGCGTCCCCGATTATATCTCCCCAGGTTGATGCGTGAGTAGTATCCGCATTCATGCTTTTCACTGAAATTGACAGGATGGTTCTAAAGTTTAGGCAGAGGGTGTGTTCGGCTGCCAGAGGAGGGCCGGGGAGAGCTTCAGAGGAGGACACACCTTCCTCGGCGCGGTTTGGCACCCATGGCACGGCCACCCCTCTGTCCGGGCCCTTGTCCCTACCCGCTCGATGCCCTCAGCACGCAGTGAAGCCGGTGCACACGCTGACTGCTGAGAACAATGCTGCCCACGGACGCGGGAGGAGCTGGGCAGCCTCCGGCCTCTTCCGGTGCCCAGTGGATGCCAGGTCAGCCTCAAGCTGGTGGTGCAAAGAGAGACTGGACACCCTGGCGGGTTTCGTGGGCCGCACTTGTGTTTCTCCTTAGCCGTGGCTAATTCACTTAGCGTTAGGTGACGGGACCAGGCAGCCTGGAGGACGTCAGGACAGGTGCTGTCTGGGACTCAGGGTCCTTGTCAGGCGTGTCTGGCTTCTGCCAGCTTTTCCTGAAGCCCTGGCTGCTCCCCGCTCTGGGCCGACTGTGCTCTAACCTTTCCCTTACTGTGCAGGTCTGACGTCAGGCATCTCTCCCTCCTGGGTGCAGAACCTGACTCGGAGTGCACTCAACAAACCTTACTCAGAAGCGAAGGCAACAATGCAATGCATGAAAACTCAGTTCCGGGCTGGGCACTTGCAGCCTGTGCTTCTCGGCTTCTGATGGACAGGACTCCCTTCCCCTGACGGTCTGTACGAGAGCCTGGTTTTGAGCACCCTTCTCTAAGCTTCTTCCAAACGCATGCTGAGGGATGGGGGGGCAGGCAGACAGAGGACACTCTCTTGGCCTTCCTGCCCTCAGGTTAGTCATTCCTGGGGCCTTTCCGCCTCTACATGGCAACCCCGGGCGTAGGCAATGCTCCCCCCCACCCTTCTAGTGGCCTGGCTTCGTGGCCGGCTCCAGGAGCACCGAGTGGACAGCGGCCCTCTTTCCATGGGGAGCCCCACAAGTCCTCCAGCAAAGCAAGGCCACCATCCCCCGAGAGTGAGGCAAGAGCTGTGTCCTGTAAGAGGGCAAGAGAGGGAGACGTAGGGGTGGAAAAATGGTCAGATGGGGTCTTTGAACATTTGATTATTATTTTTTTTGTCTGTCTTTTTGAGACAGGGTCTTGCTAAGCAATTCAGGCTACCCTTGAGCTCACTCTGTGGCCCAAGCTGGTGTCAAACTTGCAGCAATCCTCCTGCCTCAGCCTCCTCAGTACTGGGCTTACAGGTGTGTGCACGCCTGCCAACATATGATTAATTTTTAAAAATTGTTTTCAATTGATAATAATAATTGTGCATATTTATGGGATACATATATTTTGA
Source organism: Hydrochoerus hydrochaeris (assembly GCA_004027455.1). Classification (NCBI taxonomy): domain Eukaryota; kingdom Metazoa; phylum Chordata; class Mammalia; order Rodentia; family Hydrochaeridae; genus Hydrochoerus; species Hydrochoerus hydrochaeris. The sequence continues at coordinate 51,753 of PVLA01007982.1, read as the reverse complement.
TCTTTGTAATAAAAAGATGCTATCAAGAAATATCCATTGCTTTACCTTTTGTCTGCAGTCAGAGCACTAAAAATTCATTCTGTGATAGATGGGAAAGCGGAAAAAGTTTCCCACCAACCCAGGCAGAAGACAGCATTGTGCTGGAGAGCAGCAGTCCGTAATTTGTGAAATGATTTTACTTAGATGTCTGTGATTGGAGATGAACTTTCTCAGCAGCAGGGCATGTGCGAGCGCTTGTGTATGTATGTGTGTGTACACGTGCATGTGCATACATGGGGGGAAGCACCCGTGCCGTGATCTCAGCTCTCCCACGGCTCAGCTGCAGAGCTGCTGTTCCCAGCTTAGTGTCTGCCTCTCTGGCCGAGGTACCTGTGAGCCCACCCCTGCTGACCAGGACTGGACACCTGTATCCACTGGGCAGAGCTAGTGGCTTTATCTCCATCTCTTGCTCTGTCATGAACTGGAGCTGCATCAGAAGACGCACAGCGGTTTGTCTAAAGTTAGTGTCAAGACCAGACACAGGGAGCTCCGGAAGCCAGACAGACGTCTAACCAGGTCCGGGGGTCCATGCATGCGTCTGCCCCGGAAGTGATTCCTGAGCTCACCTAGACTGCTGGCTTCCAGTTCTGGCACCCCTAGACCATCATGGCTTGTGATTACGCCCTATGGCATTGCCCCTGTTTGTTCACAGGTGTTTACCGAGCACCTTTGATGGGCTGGGTGTTATGTTCATTTGCAGTCTTTGATACTGACCCAGGATGCAAGGAAAACTAAAACACATGAAGAGCTGCTAGTGCACTGTCCCACTGTTAGGGGCCTTGAGTCGCAAGGGCCTGAATTCCATCTCTTAACAGTCCCAGCGGAGACTTTACCCTAGTATTATTCAGTCTTTCAAGGGTAGAAACATGAAGAGTAGCAAAGGTTCCTGGGATTAATTGATGGATTATTTAAAAAAAAGATACTCATGTAAGTGCAATAAAACATGGTATACGAGACAGCACCACAGAAGTCACCTCTGCAGCCTACTGGGTACGAAGCAATAGGCATTAGCTCTACAGCATGAGTTCTAATCCCACTTGATTTACTTCTATGGACCAGGAAGGTAAAACACAGTCCCTTCTAGTTGTTAGCAATGTTTTCAACAGGAGTGAAGGTCTTCCAGAGGCAGAATAACTGCTGCTGGTTCCCTGGGACTCGAAGTGTGACTTGTGGCAGGTGAGAGGAAGGACAGCAGAGGCGGGCTTCTACCGTCCTGCAGCCACCACTGCCCCCAGGAGGAACTTTTCCCTACAGTGGGTGGGGACTGTGGACTGTCACTGAGCTCCTGTCCTTTGCAGCCTGGCTTCTGTGTTGCATGTCACTATGCTGCCTCCCGAGAGTCTGTTAAGTGCTGGTCCCTGTGTGAGCTGACGCCACTGTCACCTGGCTCCTTCCTGCTGCATGGGAGCACAGCTCTAGATGTTCCTGGGGGGGAACAATGGAGAGCAGATGGAAAAATAAAGCAAAGAGCCAAAAACTGGGGTCAGGGGGAGCCCTCTCCCCTGATGGGGGAGAAGGCACTGCTGACCCCTGTAGCCTGATTATTTATACACCCAGGAGGAGGATGTCAGTTTCAGCCCCGCTGCCTAGCAACCTGTTTGCCTGGCTGGCCTGGGCCCCTTGCCTTCTCCCGTGGGAACAGCTTGTTCACGTGGCTCGCGTTGGGCTCTGGGCTCTTGGGGCTGCTTTAGCCTGCAAGTGTGATCCATCTCCAGCTTCAGCACCTTCCTGTGTGCTTGTCCCTAGGGCTTCCTTTGAGTCCCCTCTGTGCCTCCAGCGCCATCACCAGGCTCAGCAAAGCAGAGACATCCAGGCTGTGTCACGGAGGTCACAACCAAGGTCACCAGCATGAGGAAAGTGACAACCGCAAGGGGCTGGGGCTCATCCCCACTGTTAGAACCTTGAATTTCCCAGCCTCAGCTCTGAGGACGGGAGCGGCAGGGGAGCCAAATGTAAGGTGGCGGTGGGGACTGTCAGAGACCTCACAGGACCAGCAGCCTTCCTGTTAGATGCAGCAGCCTCTCCCGGCTGCTGGCATCTCTGTAGGGCCAGGTGTCCCTTGGGGGCAGAGCTGGCCCTGGGCGTGCATCCCCTCAGCACAGTCGGCCCCCCTGGCCTCCTGTGTGTGTGCATTTGCCACCTGCAACCGCTCTGGCCCCCAAACGCGGGGGGCAGTGGCGGGTTCCCGGCTGTCTCCTCCCCTGGGTTTCCTTCCCTCTGGATCTGTTTGGAACACTCATCCCGACCCTCCCGGCTTCTCCAGGGTGCTCTGCAAACACTTGCCTTGTCCTCCGAGCAGGCTGCTTCCCCTGGTGACACTCTACAGCCCAGACCTGGGCAGCCCACCGTGGAGACTTGCGTGGTGTTTCCATCCTAGTGGGAGACAGTGGTCATTGCCATGTCACTGAGGGTAATGGAGCCTTTGAGAGGACAATTCCGGTGCTGTGGCATCCACATGGGGGCACCTGGCCAGCAAGGGACCACGGCAGCCTCCTAGGACTGGGCTCAGCGGGGTAACAGTAGTGAGCATGAGGACCCACGGAGAGTTTGGAGCCAGAGCACTTGCTCGGGATGGCTCGGATCTGCTGTGTGGACAGTTTACCGAGTGCCTGGCACATCCTGGGCACCCTGTGAGCATTAACCATGTCCTGAAAAGCTCAGGGGTGTGACTTGCTGGGGTGCTGCTGCCTCCCTGCTTGGTCACACTCAAGCTGGCCACACAGGTGGTCCCAGCTTTGATCACCAGAGGTCTCAGAGTCACCGTAGTGGGCAGCTCATGACTTTTAGTGGGCTGGTGAACTACTTAGAAGTCACAAAGTTGAGCAATACTACCACAAGTGAAAAATAATGCCAAGAGTAAGCCTGCAGGGAGTCAGGATTCTCTTTGGGGTTGTTTTGTCCCCCGCAATGTTCAGGTCCCTTAAATTTATTTATTGAATAAATTGACCCCAGTGTGATGGTTGTAGGAGGAAGAGACTTTGGGAGGTGCTTAGGTCATGAGGGTGGAGCCCTCACAAACAGAGTTAGTGTCCTTCTAAGAAGAGAGATGGAATGAACAATCTCTTCCACATGAGGATCAAGGAGCAGGTAGCTGCCTGCAAACCAGGATTCAGGCCAGTGGAATTGGTGAGTACCTTGATTGACCTTCTGGCCACTGGTACTGCATGAGACAGATGTCTCCAGTTTAGCTCTTGGTCTGGGGTAGTTTGTTATAGCACCCAGAGCCAAGTAGGACACCCGTGAAGTCACTCTTTAACTGAATCAAGTAGTTGGATATAATTGATAAGGAACAGAAATGGACCACTCACGAGTATATATTTCTGCATGTGTTTCACAGAGACCTTACCATGCAGAAGTGTTCCCATCACAAATAAAGAATTGAATAAAGAATGAGTTTTGTCTTGGGGTCCAGCCTTGTGTTGGTGGAGGCTGGGGTCCAGCCTCGCTCGTGTAGGTGGATGGCCTCTTCTGCATGACCCCCGTTCCAAGTCAGGGAGACCGTGTGGACCTGAGCAGGGCAGCAGGACCAGCAGTTCTGAAAGCCTGGCTGGGAACTTGGGCCTGGCTGGGCTGCTGCCAGCCATAATGACTTTATCTTGATGAGAACTTGCTGAGAAGAATGAGGAACATGGAGGTCTGGCCAAAGAACACAGTTTTCTGGCCCGAGAGCCTACTGCTCCTCAGCCGCCGTGTGGCACTGCTCCTGCTGATAGGATGGAGCCTGATCCCAGGACAAGGAAGTCCTCGCTTCCTGAGGAGCTGGGCACAAGGGCTGTGTCCCCTGCAGCAGGCGCTTGGTGAAGGACCCTGGACGCGTGCGTCCACCCTCTCCAGGTCACCTGCCAAAGCTGCTGTTCCCAGCAGCTTGTTGCAAAACTTCTGGGAAAGAAAAACTACACTGAGTGAGATGTAAGATTGATAAATGGGTTGAATGAGTATGGGTCACAGAATCATAATGACAAGGAAAGAAAAAAGACAAAAATAAGATTAGAGTCCTCAGAGTTTGAATGCAGGTGGAACACAAACAAAGTCATTAAAAAGTCATGTTCTTTTCTGAGCGCTGGCTTTGGTCCAGGTGTTTCTGGCACGTGGAATGGATTCGATTGAGCCAGATGGGGCCGCTTGAGGCAGACTCAAGGCCCAAGGCTTTGGGGGAGGGTGCTGGGTGACATCCCACGACCCCCTCCAGGAGGGGCCCTTGCAGAGGGGACTGCATGTGGGCCATAACCTCCTCTCACAGAGTGGGCTGAGAACAAGACCTGGAGCCCAGAAGCGGGTAACTGCAGTCCCAACCCAGCCCTTTCTATTTTTTAAAAATTTTATTTAAAAAGGGGAAAAATAAAGCAAAACAGAAAAAAAAGGGTAGAAACAATACAGAATTTCAAAAAAACGAACAGTAAGAAATCACTAGTTGATACATTACATATTGTCTTCTTGGATGTAGTTGTTCAAGTTACAAAATCAAAGCATACAAAGTGGACATTCAAACAGTGAAGCTGCAAACAGCTCCATTCTCTGATCCAACAAAAACTTAGCAACATAATTATCATTCCTACACCCTTAACTATACATGCAGTTATATCCTTTAGAGCACCTGCTTTTCTTCCTTTTGCTTTTTAAGTCCATTATCTGTTTAGTTATATCATGTTTCAGATTGCTCAGTACTTTGCTGATCTGTTTTGTTGTTGTTATTTACTTTTTAAAAATCTTTCTTATATATTATTATTTTTTATTTATTTATTTATTTTATTTTGAAGGTAGTAAAATACAGTAGAACAAGACAGGACAGAGCCAACTGAGGCAGTGCAGTGAAATTGGCACAGAACCTCACAGCAGGCCACCGGGACAACAGCAATAGGCACATGGTTTTCTTCACAATAGTTGTTCCTTCAATCAGGCAGAGCAATATCCAAAGAAATATAGAAATTACAAGAACAGAATATTGAATAGAGCAATAGCATTGATCAAAACAGAGATAAAAATATTTGCCCTCAAAGAGATGGCAGAAGAAAATCCCCCTTATTTGCTATATCGCATATAGTTAAACTCGCAAGACATGCTCAGATCTCTGGCTCTCATTTGCTAGCAGGGGTGGGGGTGGGGGGGATGTTTGATTCTTAGCCCAAGCCCCGGTAGGCTCACAGCCACCCACCAGAGGGGTGAACTGGCTGCCTGTTTTCCCAGCGCCGCAAGGTCCAACATGGCGTGTCGCTGATCTCAGGAAACGCTGATATGGTTCTTGCCCTTGGGCAGCCGTGGCTTGCCAGGCCACAGCCACTTACCAGAGTGGCATGCTGGCCGCTGCCAGTTTTCCCAGAGCCCCCAGCCCTTTCTATTTTTAAGACAGGGTCTTGGTAAATCACTAAGTGGGCCAGGCTGGCCTTGAATTTGCTGTCCTTCTGCCTCAGCCTCCCAGAGTGCTGGGATTAACAGGTGTGTGGACCAGCATGGCCAGCTGACATGGTGAGGTGCAGACCACACTCTGTGGGACCTGCAGTCTGGCCTTGCTGCTACTCTCAGGGGCATGCATGGTGACAGCCACTGCTGTCCGTCTGCCAAGCCACAAGTGGGCGGCTCGCTGCCCTGGAACTCCAGGGCCAGCAGAGAAGAATGGCCCCTTTATCCTCCCTCACCCTTGCCCTTGCAGCCTGGGCCCACAGGCCAGTCTGCTATCAGAGCCCACTTGGCAAGTCTTGCTGTCACCTGTCGCCTGTCACCGTTCCCACTCTTCCTTGCCTCAGTGACTCCGTTCTGTTCCCACAGAACTCTGAGCTTCCTGAGGTCTCAGACATTTGTCCTTCCCCTTTTCTGAAGTTTCACCCTCCAAGGTTTCAGTCACCCAAACTCAATCATAGCCTGAAAATATTAAATGGAAAATCCCCCAAAGAAGGGGTTCATTAGTTTTAAATAACATTTGTTACAGTATCTTGTTATAATTCCAGTTACGGTTGTTACTCTCTTGCTGTGCCTGATTTGAGCATTCAGTTTTCTCATCGGTGAGCGCGTCCAGGAAAAAAAAAAAATCACCTGTACAATGTGTGGGGCCATCTGAGGCTTCAGGCATCTGTGGAATGTTCTAGAAAGATATCTCCTACAGATAACGGAAAACTGCTACAATTCTGCATTTACAGGCACCTTTACAAATAAATTTACCCAAAATTTGGCACAGGCTGTGCCTAGCGCTAAAAATTCTGCTTATACTGGTTTCAGACCTTTCAGGTGGCTGTTAATCCCCTTGTCACCCGACTGTGGTCCCGCCCAAGGTCAGGCATATAGCAACAGAGCCAGGATTTAAATCAAAGTGGCCAAGGATCTCACTAATATGTGGGATCTTAAAAATAATGGTGCCAATTGAAGGGAGGAGGAAAGGGGAGGTGCTAGGGCCTTGGGGGGTTGGGGGAAGAAAGTGGTTTAGACCTAGATGGCGCTTGTGGAGCTCTGAAAAGGGGTGGATGTAGGGCTCACAGCTGACTGCGCTGCTAGGAGGCGGGGACCGGCTAGAAGAGGCCAGTTGCTGGGAGTGTGGCCTGGGAGGTTCACTCCCCATCTCCCCCTGCCCCTTCCTTCCCTCTGCTTCCTGTGCACCATGGGGTGAGCAGCTTTGCTCCGCCTAGCTCCTTCCTTCATTCTGTCAATGTGCAAGGACAGAGATTTCTAAAACCTGAGCCCAGACAAAACTCTTCTGCTTTAACTTCCGGTGTCAGGAACTGTGTCCAAGTTCCAAGGACCTTGATTAAGTTAAGGCCGATGTTCGGAGAGGATGCACATTTGCAGGTAAAAGACAAATGAGTTCTGGAGACAGAGCTTAGGGCACGGGGGCTACAGTTAACAACCGTGTGTCACACGCTGGGATTTGCTAAGAGCACAGACAGAAAGAGTTTTTGCCACACACACAAAACGCGAGGACAACTTCCTGAGGTGACAGATGCTCCTTCGTAGGATCATGGTGACCGTTTTGCAGTACATCCGTGACTGAAGCACCACGTCGGACACACACCTTAGATAGATGCTATTTTTATTTGTCAATCACATCTCTGTAAATCTGGGAAGAAGATGACCCCATGCAACATCCCCTGGGAGTAAGCACTTTACGGCCACGCTGCCCTCTCTGACACAGACACCTGGCCCTGTCCTCTCTCTGGAAGGTGGGGCTCCGCCATCTCCAGAGCCCCTCCCACCTCCTCCCAGCCACGGAGGGAGAAGGAATCACCCAGGCAATGAGCCTCCTGGCCCAGAGGGCCTTGCGGCAGAGGGACCCTGTCCTGATCTCTTATTTAGCTGTTCCTTTGCTGGTCAGCAAGAGGAGGGATCCATCAGCAGCTCCGAGGCGTCTTTCTGATTGGCTGTGAGTGTCACTGTGGGTCCCCACTGCCCACGTCCCCTCCTGACAAGGCCTTGTTAAAGAAAAGAGGCTTTGGAGGCTGAGCACTGCCGGTGAGGGGCTGAAGTCCAGGACAGCAGGACTCTTCCCACCACACCCAAGCAAGACGCCAACAACAGAGCTAATAACTGTCCACCGTTCTAGGTCACTTCCTGTGTGCTGAGCACTGGCCACGGCCTGCAGTCCAGCATTCACTCTGTGCCATGCCCCGGGCTACACTGTACTGCTGTTACTTTAGAGATGAGAAGCCCGAGTTTCACAGCCGGGTAACTGGCCATCAGCTAAAGGTGAAGGTTTGACTATCATTAAAGCACAAAGGATTCTGGCCGTGGGGTGCTGCGGGGTGGACGGGGAGCCCTTGTGCGGGGAGGACCTGGGGCGATGAGGTTGTTCTTATTTTAGTCTGTGGTTTAATATAATTGGAAAATACCTTCACCCATTCATGGCGCCTTAGTCCCTTTAGGGGTAATTTATATGCAGCAGAAATGCATTGCTTGGGGTTCTGGAGGCTGGGAGTCTAAGGGAAGGGTGCTGGGAGTCTGCGTCCAAGGAGGACCTGCCCTGGCTTGTAGGTGGCCCTTCCTCGTCTGTCTTCATGTGGTGGAAGGGCAGCGAGCTCTCCAAGGCCTCTTTCATAAGGGCGCAGATCCCATGTGTGAGGGCTGCACCCTCAGGACCTGATCACCTCCAAATTGCCACCTCCTACTGTCGTCCCCTTGGGAGTGATTGCAAGATGTGCACTTCAGGAGACACGCACGTCCAGCCCATGGCACGGTCCTCTCCAAAGCCTTGTGCTGGGCTCTGTGGACACTAAGACAAACATGGCTCTCCCTGAAAGTGTCTTCCAGGGAGCCTGGCAGGTAGAACCTCTAGAAGAGGCGTCTGCAGGCAGAGAGGAGCAGAGGTCAGGGCTGAAGCCCAGAGAGGGCATCTGGGAAGCAGTGCTTTAGGTGCAGGGCAAGGTGGCCAGGTGAAGGCCGGGGTGGGCAGGACAGAACTGAAATCTCAGCCTGGTTGAGACCGGGGGCTGCGCAGAGAAGCAGAGCACGAATGACAAGCAGCAGCTCCCCGGAGGACCGCAGAGCCCAAGTGTCTGCAGATGGGGGTGCCCAGGGGTGGGAGGGAGACACAGCATGGGTAAAAACTGGGAGTCAGAGCCCAGGAGCAGTTCAGCTTCACCACTTTGTCCCCATGATTTCTGTTTTGTTTTGTTATATTTATTTCTTTGCCGTGCTGGGAATGGAACCCAAGGTCTTATGCATTCTGGACAAGTGCTCCGCCACTGAGCTACTTTCCAGACCAACTGTTGGCCTTTTAATTAAACCAACCCGAAGTAACCAACAGATTCACACACACACACACGCACACACACACACACACACACACACACGAGTTTTTCTTTTCTCAGTGAATGAGAAAATCACCCACCCTGGGCTCATTTGTAACAGTCGCCATCTCCTACCCATCACCCAGCTGTAGCTAACGTCCTGGTGGAGGGAAGTAAAGACCAGCGCAGGTGAGGAGGCCCAGAGCCCTGTGGGGTGTTGCTGTGTCCCTACGCAGACCCTGGGGTCCCCGTGGAGGTGGGCAGGGGTTGAGGGCGATCCAAGCCCTTGCTTCCCCTGGGAGTGTGGTTAGGATGGAGCCGCTGGAGAGAATAGCCAGAGGACAGCCCCAGGTCCCTCAGCCGGAGGAGATGCCTTTCTCCATGGGGGTGAAAGGTGAGGTCATTTCACAATTCGCATTCTACTCTGATGAGGAAAAGTCAAACAAATTCACTGGTGATTTGCAGCTGCATCGACTGTGGGGTCACTATGTGCATAAACACTATAATCGTTTTGTTCTTCTGCATTTTGGGTTAAAAATGCAAGTGATTCTTTTAGGGACTTTTAGGGATTTTCCATGGCTATTATCTGAGTTAGAAGCAATCCCTGGACAATCGGTCTCCTTTTAATTCTCCTAAAAGTAGTTTGATAGACTCAAATGAAAGGAGAAGACTGGGGAATGTAGTAATAACATCTGGCTTACATCCATGTTGTCTAAGCCTGAAGCAGATTATTTTCTGAAATGAAGGGCTGTGACTTGCATTTGCTGATCTAAGCATAGGCAGGTGACAGGGGACTCCAAATCTCATTTGTGGAACAGAGCTCAACTGTAGGCGCAGATGGACCAGCTTTGTGTCACAAGTAATGCTGGGCAAGTTCTGAGACAGCAAACTCAGTGTCCATGACTTTGGTTGATTTTGTTTTAAAAAGCAGAGGTCCAGCCAGCACCAGGGGACAAACGCTGGAGCCCCGGGGTGCGCTCGGATTGGTAGCAGAGGTCATGGAGACTTGGGGCCTTTCTAACACACATCCTGTGAAACTGAGCTACCCAGTGAGGTTGCGGTCTTTCTGGTGAACTCATGAGGTGGTCAGTGACTAGACTGAGAGGGTGAGATATGGGAAAGTGTGCGGAATGACGCAGGCCCCCCAAAACACACAGCGCCTGAGTGTGGGGTGAACCAGGCTCTGATTTGCAGCATCTATACCCTACTCCAGGCTTATATTGGAGGTCGGCCTGAGGTCATGCCAGTTAGAAGTTGTCAGAGCTCAGGGCATCTCGCCAGCAGCTCCAAGGATAAAGGAGTCCTTTGTCTCCATCTCCAAACTCCCTGTCACTGTTGTGCTGCTCTGAGACTTATCTTGTAACTCTGTGCAGACCTGAGCTTTCTCCCTCTGGACACAGTCTTCGTTTTTGGAGTCCTGAGTCATCCCCTGGAATCCTCTGTCCAGCTTACCAGTCAGCTGTCTGCCCTGGACTCGGGCGTCTGCCCTGATCTCAGCCTCAGGCCACCTTTTATGGGTGACTGTGACCTATGATTGTGATGCTCGTGCCATTCTGGAAGCAGAACTCTTTCTCCACGAGTCGGGACAAACGTTCTGGAGCTGACTGTCGGTCCTCAGCCTTTGCAAACAAGACCAATCTCCAGCAGCAGCAGGTAGACGAGCAGGCCCAACTGCAAGCTGAGGTTGCTACCTGCAGCGGTGGCCCCAAGCGTGACATTGATCTGCAAGTGAGTGAGGAGTGTTTGAGGTGTCACGGTGCTTTGTAACACCATCGCATGCAGCTCCGTTAGCAATGAGGGCGGAGAAAGTAACTCACGTGAGTCCTCCTGGCAGATATGTTAGCAATGCTTCGTTGCGGAAGCTAAGAAGCGAACAGAGAACAGGGAGCCAACACCGGGGGAGGAAGGAGAACAGAAAGACAAGCCAGACTCAGGAGTGATGTTTGGGGGGCGGTATCCGAGGGGGAGGGGGAGCAGAAGCTTGGTTCCGGCAGGGGGCTCCTCTCAGCCCATGCTTTGGGTGGGCCCTGAAATTTGGACCTTAGCAGGAGGAGAGTGTAGACTCAACATGGACCCCCCGTCAGCCCTGGGATGGAGCTGACTTCTACCGATCTCAGACCCAGATAGGAACAGAAGTGGTTTGTTACTGTGCTAGGCACCTGGGAGGAGAACAGGCAAGTCAACTCTGGGGAAGGCAAATTGTCCTGTAGCTTTCCGCATAAGACACTAATTCCTCATCAGTAACAGCTGTGTGCACACAGAGAATGATGGGAACTAAAAGCAAAAGCCTCAACCGATGAGAACGCGTTCCACTGGAATTGAGATAATGTGGTCAACTAGAAATAATTAGGCCACTGTGAGCAAGAAAAGAAAAACATCCCCAGGGAATACCTGAAGCGAGTCCCAGCTGGACCCCGTAAGTCAGTAAATTCAGAAAAAGAAATAAGGTTTTCATGAATGAGCTCAGCAGCGGCTTAGATACAATTAGAGCAAAAAGCATGCAAAATAGAGAAAAGAATCAGGAGGACCCGTGGGTTATTCGTACAAGTGTCAGAACCCACAGAATAAGGAGGGGAGGAAAGAGGAAGAAGAGAGAGAGAAAATGAGAGGGGAAGGAGAGGGGAGGGGGGAGAGAGCAGGAGAGAGAAAGAGAGGGAAACAGAAAGGGAAGAGAGAAATTTCCTAGAAAATGTTAAAAAATGACAAGGAACCACATTCCCACGCTGTTGTGTCTATGCCGGTTACAACTGACAACCGTGATAAAATGGATACTGACTGGAAAGCAGTTTACTGAAATCAACCCTAACAATACTTAAACGAGTTTATTTCCACAGAAGATCACAGAGGAAGTTGTCAAGAAACGTTTACCTAAAGCAATCAGAGAAACCAATGGAGAATTCTACCAAACTTCTAGAGATAAGTTTAAAAAAAACTAATTTTTTTTTTTTTTTTTGTCTTTTTGAGACAGGGTCTCGCTATGCAGTTCAGGCTGGCCTTGGGCTCACTTTGTAGCCCAGGCTGGTCTCGAACTCGCAACAATCCTCCTGCCTCAGCCTCCCGAGTGCTGGGATTACAGGAGTGAGCCACCATGCCCAGCTTCTTTTTATAAAGCAGATGTATCAGTGTTTCTTAGACTATGTAAAGATAACTTAAAAAAGAAATTTGCAAACCAACATAAATTTTAAATAATGTAAAAAACTTAAATAAAATATTAGCAAACAGATTTCAGCATCACATGAAGACATAATTGGGAGTATTGCACAATCAGGTTTCATACTTTAATTCAAGAATGATTCAATATTAGAAAATCTTTTAATACTATTCACTTTAGAAGTGAATATGTTTAAGAAAAAAACCATAATTCTCTTCTGAGAGGCTGAAAATCTTTGACAAAAATCAGTGCCACCTTTTAATAAAAACTAAACAAAAAAGTAATTCTTATCAAAACTGATAGATTAAAAATATTGAGAACTAAAGTGGAAATGTTCAATACCTATATAAAGGAAATGGAGAAACATTCCCAAGACACACAAAAGTAAGCTCAAATAGAGAAAACCTTGCATTTTTCTGATATGGAAACATCATGTAATGACAATTTCCTATTATTTCACAACTTTCATGCAATACCAATAAAAATATTACTAAAATTTCCCCCTAGACTTAGAAGGAATACTCCAAGACAAAATTTTATATTTTAATTCAAGAATAGTTCAATATTAGAAGATTTATTTCTACTACTTACTCCATTACTATGTCCAAGAAAAGAAATCATATAGTTCTTTTCTGAGAGGCTGAAAAAAATCTTTGGAGTGATTTCCAAGAAGTACTGCTAATTGAATGGGAAAAATGTCAAGGGGTATGTACAGTACTCTGTTCATCGTGAAGGAAGACAAAGAAATGAATAAGACATACATTTATCTACTTATGTTGGTAAAAAGAAAAAAAAAACACCAATACTGGCAGCAAAATCCAGAATCAGTGAAATTGGTTACTGGAAGGCCTAGTATTGCAGAGCCAGAGTTAATTTCTGGGTACATTTTGTAGAGTTTTGAGTGTCAGAAATGTATTAATATTCTACATAGTCAAAAACAGCATTAGCAGTGGTAAGGAAAAAACTGGATGTAAATAGGGCACGATGAAGGCACTGCTACTTCCTAATCAGGGGAAGGAAAAAATCAACTGTAGGTGAACCGAACATGGTCGTTTGATGAGAAAACTGCAGCCTTTTGGAAGGAAAACTGAAATCAAGTCTTGTCCAATAATAGTAGGCTGAGTTTTGCAGCAATCTGTGTGTACAATTCCGAACTTATTAATGTAGATTAGGGTGAACACGGAAGTGTTAACGTCTCTGAGGGTCAGGATTCTGGGTTACGGATGGGGAAAGCAGACCAAGGATGGGAGAAAGCAGTCCAGGGAGTTACAGAGTAAATGGATGATTCTTAATGCTATAATTCTGTTCAAAGCGTCAAGAAACAATGAAACCCCAGAAGCACTGGGTGCTTTTAAAGTCTTTTTCTTTTTAAAGAGAATAAAACAAAACAAAACAGAACAAAGCAAATCTGAACAGAACAATGCAAGCAACACAGCACTTCACAACAAGACAACAGGACGTCAAGAGTGGCTACCATGATGTCTCTTGTTTTCTTTAAAATAGTTGCCCATACCTTCACACACAATATCAGACATAACAAAATAGTATAAAACCATTCAAAAGAATGAAAGCATTATAGGACTTCAAAACCAGAAACAGGAAATGAAAAAGGGCTACTATAAGATCTTATTTTCCTCAAAAAAGTTGTCCACACCATCACACATACTAAAATAAAATAAAACACAACAGGATGGAACCAATCAAAACAGAACAAAGCATAGCAGGATTTCAAAGTGAGAAGACAGGAAATCAGCAATGGCTACCACAATGTCTTGTTTTCTTCAGAATAGCTCTTCATACCATCACACGTAATAAAATCAAACAAAACGGAAGAAAACCAGTTAAACAAATGAATGAAAGCATTGTAAGACTTCAAAGCAATATAATAGGAAACCATGATTACCATAATATATCTCATTATATTCAAAATAGCTGCCCCATCATCTAATAAAGTAAAATCTAACAAAACAAGACAGAACAAAGCCAAACCTAACCAAACTGTGAAGACAATACATGAGTTCAAGACAAAACAATAAGAAATGAACAGCAGTTAGCACCTTCCCCTCCCAGGTGCTTCCTGCCCTATCACTCTTATAATAACACTTTTGCTTTTGGATCCCATTAAGTCTTTCTGTTTCTTATGCTGGGGTTCATTGTATGAGTTCACACTGTTTCGGCCATGAACATGATCGCCAGTTGCATCCATTTACGTACAAAAATATCGAGATTATTCTACTTTCCAGCTGGGTAGCTTCCCACTGCATGGAAATACCATATCTTTCTTATCCATTCTGCGGTTGATGGGCAAGTGACTCTTGCTTTTTTTCTGGTCTCCTGTCACATGGAGCAATTGTTTTCTCTCCTTTGATTTTCAGTCTATGAATTTCCTTTCCAGTTAAACGTGTTTCTTGTATACAGTATATCGATGGATCTTGTTTCTTGATCCACTCTCCCTGTGTTTCTTTTTACTGCTGACCTGAGGACATCTACGTTAATGGTTACAACCAGCATACACTGGTCTGTCTCTGCCCTGCTGTCCTCCTGTTGTTGGCCCCCCACTTTTCCCCTTCATTCAATTGCATGTCTTGTTTGGTGATCCTCCTCTGCTGCTGTTCCTGGAACCATGGTCATCTTTATCTTTCTCTAGAATATTCTTTAGCACTTTCTGTAGGGTTGGTTTGGTGGTCATGGATTCCTTCAGTTGTTCTTTATCATGGAAGTATCTTATTTTTCCATCAATTTTGAAAGATAGTTTTTCAGAGTATATAAATATGGGTTGAAAGTTGTTTTCTTTCAGGATTTGAAACCCTTCACTCCAAACTCTTCTTGACTTAATAGTTTGTGTTCATAAGTCCTCTGTGATTCTGATTGGTTTTCCTTTATAGGAGATCTGTTTCTTTTTCTCTAACAGCTTTTAATATTCTGTTCTTGTTTTGAATTTCTGGAATCTTGATTATTATATGTCTGGATATAGATTTACCTTGGTTATGGCTAGTTGGAGTTCTTTTTTTAAAAATTGTATTTAAAGAGAGGGGGAAAATAAAGCAAAACAGAAAAAAAGGGTAGAAACTACAGAACTTCAAAAAAATGAACAGCAAGAAATCACTAGTTGATACATTACATATTGTCTTCTTGGATGTAGTTGTTCAAGTTACAAAAATTAAAGCATACAAAATGGACATTCAAACAGTGAGGCTTCAGACAATTCTGTTCTCTGATCCAATAAAAACTTAGCAACATAATTTATCAATCCTACACTCTTAAATATACATGCAGTTATATTCTTTAGAGCACTTGCTTTTCCTCCTTTTGCTTTTTTAAGTCCATTATCTGTTTAGTTATATCATGTTTCAGGTTGCTCAGTACCTTGCTGATCTGTTTTGTTGTTGTTATTTACTTTTTAAAATTTTTTTTCTTATTTTATTTATTTATTTATTTTGAAGGTAGTAAAATACAGCAGAACAAGACAGGACATAGCCAACTGAGGCAGTGCAGTGAAATTGGCACAGAACCTCACAGCAGGTCACCGGACAACAGCAATAAGCACAATAGTACATCTGGTTTTCTTCACAATAGTTGTTCCTTCAATCAGGCAGAGCAATATTGAAGGAAATACCGAAATTACAAGAACAGGATATTGAATAGAGCAATACCGTTGATCAGAACAGAGCAAAACAGAGATAAAAATATTTGCCTTCAAGGAGATGGCAGAAGAAAATCCCCCTTATTTGCTATATCACATATAGTCAAACTTGCGAGACATGCTCAGATCTCTGGCTCTCACTTGCTGGGGATGGTGGTAGTGGATGTTTGATTCTTAGCCCGTGCCCTGGTAGGCTCACAGCCGCCCACCAGAGGGGTGAACTGGCTGCCCATTCAACATGGTGTGTCGCGGATCTCAGGAAACGCTGATATGGTTCTTGCCCTGGGCTGGCCATGGCTTGCCAAGCCACAGCCACTTACCAGAGTGGCATGCTGGTGGCTGCCTGTTTTCCCAGTGCCCCCAGCTAGTTGGAGTTCTATATGCCTCACTTATTTGCATGCCAGATCCATTTCCCATGTTTGAGGAGTTTTCACATGCTTGGGAAGTTTTCACATGCTTGGGAAGTAAATAGCTTTTTAATTTCATTTGTGTCCACCCCTACTTCTTCACCAGCACCTGTCACTCTTAAATTATGCTTCTTTGCATCATCTTGCAGCCACTGAATTGTTGTTTCCTGATTCCTTGTTATTTTTAAGAGATCTTTCCTTTCATGATCACTAGCTGCAATCCTGTTTTCAAGGTTTGAAAGTCTATCTTCAGTCTCTTTCAAGTAGTTTTGCCAGCTTTTGATGGACTGAAACCTCCACAAACTGTGAGCTAAACAAATCTTCCCTTCCTTAATTTTGTTGGGTACCTGTCTCAACTGTGAGAGAAAAGTAACTAAGACAATAAGTCAAGGGAAATAATGAATACTAGTAGAAAGAATACTGTTAGGAAAAGATATATATCAATCAAGAGAAAGAAAGAATGTTGAAATAAAAAATGTTGAAAAGTAGTTGAACTGGAGGGAAGGAAATACCATATTTCTCAGCATAATTCTTGCAATGTTTAAATAAATGTAAAATTATTTCAAACCTTAAAGAATGTCTTTATGAGCGGTGATCACAAATATAGTGAATGATGCTGCCGAGCGCCATCCAATGGAAAGGCAGACTCATAAAATCATGACCCTAAGACCATATGATTTCCGGCTCCTCAGAGTCAAAATGGCCATGAAAAGGAAGGTTTCAGGACATCAAGGCAACTACAGCAGCACAACTAAAGACACTCACAAAAGAGGATGCCAGAGCTGCTGCAGAAAGTGGTAGGAACCATGGGATGAGGGTGTTCAAAGCAAGGGGGAGGATTTTCAGTGGGGCTCATGGCCATGTGTCTTTTACTGGAATAATTAAAAAAAGTTTTTAACATTCACTGCCCATATGGCTCACACCTCAGAACACAGTGATCCCACAGGACAGCAGAGAAGAGAATGGCCCTCAAACAGTTAGGTTCCATTCAATATTTACATGGAAAAGGAGGGATGAGGGTTTATTCCTAACTTACACAAAAACAAATTTCAGATGCACTGGGGATCTAGCTTTGACTGGTAAAATCAAGAGTGTGAGTTAGTACACACGGTTCTACACTGGAAATGACTACCTACTCATCCCATGGAGACCCAGTGCGTAACTTCTGTTCTATTCATGCAGTTGGCCCTTACATGATTTTAAAAAAGGCAGTTGGTGCAAAAGAACACACACTGATTTGTTCAGCAGAAAGCTCAAAAACCAGCAAGACAACCAAGATGCAAGGAGTCAGGGTAATGGTTCTACTTGGAAATCAGGACTAATTACAGGATGGGGCAGGAACCTGAGATATTCTCTGATGGTTGTCTTCTGTCTGTGTGTTCAGGAAACAAGAAAAAGACACTTTCTTGTAACCGTTTGAGTAAAATTAAAATGCTAGGAAGACTGACCCATATCTCAGAGTGACATGGGTTTCACAGCGTGTACGGCTGAAACTTTGGAGGAATCTTCGTCTTCTTCTGGCCATTCCTTGAATGAATGGTCATGGAATTTTCGAGACCAGCATGGATCAGGAGGCAGTGTGGGACCCCAATGCTGGTGCACCCTAGGCAGATTTTCTTTATTTTATTCTTTATAATGCTGTTTGCTTATATTTTTGCCTGAGAAAAGAAGAATTAAAAGATAACAACTTAACTGGGCTTGTAACCCCAGCATTCTGAAGGCTGAGGCAGGAGGATCACAAGTTCCAGTTCAACCTGGGAAATTTAGGGAGACTTGGTCTTGAAATACACAATAAGAAGGCCTGGGGGAGGTAGCTGAGTGCAAAGGGCCTGAGTTGAGTCTCCAGGACCAGAAGAACAACAACAACACAACACAACAAAACAAACAAACCCCACAGCAAAGAATTACTCTAGTAGTAACTCATTAATAACGTGTAAATAAAGACCATTTGTTAGTGAATTTTATCCCAAGCATGAGCTTTTTGCATCATTGCTTATATCTACCTATCTGCAGATATAATTTTAGTGTATATACAGGAGGTCTCTACAGCACTGGAGTCTGTGACCATAGGTTCAACCAAGCCCGAATTGAAAATATTCAGAAAAAACAACCGCATTTGTATGAAACACAGCCAAAGTCTTACCTGTCCCCATTTTCTAACCTTACTTTACGAGTGCTGTTTATATAGCATGGACACAGCGCTAAGGGTCTTAAGTGATCCAGGAAGGATGTGAAGTGTATGGAAGACACGCACAGGTCCTATGCAAATGTGTGACCTATATTTGACATAAAGGATGTAGGTCTCTGCAGATTTGGTATCTGAGGGTTTCCGCATGATGTTAAGATGCCTGTGATGACAAAGTGTCTTGTGAAATGCAGCTCACATCCACAGTAAAGTTTCGTGTACACCTGGACCGCGCAGGAGTGACTCTGCTCCAGGTTTCCATGTGTGGCTGCTCACTACTAGACGTGCACATCATTCCCTTTCTCCAGGAATCGTCCCAACACAGAACCTGACCAGGGCTATGCCTGGGAGAAAGTCCTGGAGGCTGTTTTGGGAAGAGGGGCCAAGGCTGTCCCTGGCAGGGCCTACTGTCCACACACTGGGCTCTAGGTCTGGGGTAAAGCTTGGTGAGCCCTTGGGAGCCTTATCCTCTGTGCTGCCCAGCTCTCAGGGTTCTGATCCTGGCTCAGATCCCACCCACGTTCGCAGAGGATGAGACGCTTGGGTGGATGCAGCCTCTGAGGTTTGGCCAACAGCTCTTCCGTGTCCTCTGAGGACTTTGTGGTCACCTGTCCCCTGTACTCTCTCACCAGGATAAGGTCCCTGCTCCCAGATCACAGGCCTGTTAGGATCCAAGCCATGCAGCGGGAGGTCCACAGTGGGTGCCCAGCACCCTTCTGCTGTGTCTCCAGCACCCCCATCCTAGTGTCACATGTGGGCTCTGCCTCTCGTCATTAGATCCTCGGAGGAGGTCGGACCCTACTGAGAACTGCACAGGGAGGGGTGTGGTTGCCCATGTGCTGCTTTTGATAATCCAATGTGACAAAAACAGAAAGAAAGTGAATAATAAGTGTAAGGGGCTTGAATCACCCCATGTCCCATTTCCTTTATGGGAAAATTGCCTTCAAGGAAACCCATTCCCTGTGCTAAAATAAAACCTGGGGGACGGTGGGAGACCTTGGGCGCCACGCTGGGCCTGACAGGCTCCTTCAGGGTCTGTGGAATGTCTTCAAAGCCCACTCTGTGTCCATCTGCATGCAGTGATGGCCACCCCACGGGACCACTCACATGTGGAGGACCTTCTAGTTGGATGAGGCAGCCAATCTCAGTACTCTGGGAGGCTGAGGCAGGAAGTTCACAACATCAAGCCTAGCCTGGGTAGCTTAGTGACACAGATCCAGTCTCAAAAGAAAAAAAATTTTTTAAAAAAGACCTAGGGGTGTAGTTCAGTACTGGTTCCCAATCCCAGGATCCCACAAACCCCTACAAAGGCTGGGGATGCAGTTCTGATCACAAATCTGTGGTCACTTCCACTCCCTGCACTTTGGATATCCTAAGGTCCAGCTCCAGAAAATCATCTGCCAGATCGCGTGGTGGAACCCTCTGTACCCTGGCCACCCTGCTCCCCAGAGAGCCAGGCCACTGTACCCTGCCATCCCAGGCAGTGTGAGGCCACTGCTGCTCCGTCCTGCTCTGTGGGGCTTGCTCTGTTTTTAGAATGTTTTGTCCATCTAGCCAGTGAGCTAATTATAAATGTCTGATTCTTAAACTGTTAAAAAGGAGCTCTCATGAGAGTCGATTTTTCAAGTCCAGTTACTGGCCACCTATCAAAGGAACAGGCTATGTGCTGACATTTTCTATAAATAACTTTGAGATGCTATTTTTATTTCATGCCCTTTAATTATGGCATCAAATTATACCGTGGTTTTCCGCACATTTTATGCGAAGCATATTTTAAAATTTAGTGATTTGCTTGTGAGGGTTTGGGAGGGGGAGCAACTTTAGCTTAGCATACAAACAGGAATGCAGCATGTCAAAATGGGCTGAACAATGCATTTCCCGTGAACAGCTTGAAATAATACTGAAAACTTGACCCCGTTTTAAATACAACTGCACGGGCTTTCTGGAACTGATTTACCAGTTCTCTGAAGTGTTCGGTCCTGGCACTGTAGCACATACACACATATCCACGTCAGAAGTGCTAGGGTACAGCAAAGAAACCAGCGTGCAGCATCAGTTCTCCTGACAATTCCTCCGAATCCAACATGACTGTCCTTTTCTCCGAATTTATTTTTGCTTCAAAAACTTTCAAGCTCAGGGATGCTGCTATAGTTTATGTCTAGATGTCCCCCCAAAGCCTCATGTGGCCACGGGGGCAGGATTTCCAGGATCTAGGATTTGTGATTGATTCATTGTCTAGTGCTGGGATTGGAGGCATAAGTGCTACACCTGCCCTAGGGCAGGTAGCCTGGCTACGCTATGAGGAATAGAAAGGCTCACTCTCTCCTTTTGCTCTTGTTGCCTTTGGTATATTCTGCTGCCAAAAGCCGTGGCTCCTCTGCCACATCACCCTGGAGCCAGCTGATTATGGACGGAAACTTCCACAAACTGTGAGCTAAGTGAGCCTTTCCTCCTTTAACTTTAGGTATCTGGTATTTTGTCTCAGCAATGAAAAAGAAATTAATGGATGATCAGATTCATTTGCTGTTTAAAGCAGTTACACTTTGGGACAACACTGGGAATAAGCCAGGCCCCAGAACTGGGGCAGCCCTTCACCACTGACCTATAGCAGTCTGTTTGGCTGCTTGGATTTCTGGGACAGGGCCTTGCTAGGTAGTGCAGGCTGGCCTTGAACTCACTATGTGTGAACCCTGCTTCCCCTTGTTTTCCTTCTCCATCTTTTCCTTTTTCTCCAGCTGATTATGGACTGAAACCTCCACAAACTGTAAGCTAATAAAACTTTGCTTCCTTCATTTTGGATACCAGGTATTTTGTTCCAGCAACAAGAGAAAAGTAACCAAGACAGAATTCAAGTGCTGAATAGCATATCCTGTGTGTGTGTGTGTGTGTGTGTGTGTATGGGTGTGTGTATGTATGTGCATGTGTGTATTTGTGGGGATGTAGCAATGCCATTTGCTAACTTGGTAACTGGCTGGTTAAGCAGTTCAATGTGGGTGTGTGTTTTGGGATGGAGCTGCCCCAAATGGATTCCACATCTGGCTGAGTATATCCTAGACTTTCTCTGGAGGTTGATATTTTGTGGTATCTCAGGATGTCCAGGCAGAATGACATTTTGTTGTCTAGATTTGGCTTGTGGTGGGTGCATGAAATAGTGTGTAACAAAGTGATCAAGAAATATTAGTTGTTTTTGAAATGGCATGTCAGATAAATGACAGAGACATACTGATTGTAGTGCTTGTCTGCTGCAAGCTACATAGGTGTGCAAATGTATGTGCACACCCATACACAACTCACACAATTACACAAATATATACACTGTTTTCACACATATCCCACTCACACATATGCACATTCACACTCATAAATTTCTTCACTCATTCCTATACACAAATATCCACAGACATGCATGTATTTTCACATACACACTTACAAATGCAAACACAAACACACACTCATATGCACCCTTACACACACAATGCCCTCACATACACAGTGGCACTATGCGAGTACACATATAACACACTCTAACATTTATGCAACCCAAATATGTACAACCAGAGCACACACTCCTAAATCACATGCGTGCAGTCATGTGTGTGCACACACACTGTCACTGATCACTTTAGGAGCAGGCGTCCACTGCATGGGTCTGCGTTTCTCACACTTTCTGCTCCTTTGGAGTTAATTGTCAAATGACTGTTTTTATCAGATGCTTCCATTCTCAATGATTGATCTTTCCAAGGGGGGAGAGCCCCAAACATTCAGAATGATCAGAAGTCACAGCCAGCAGAGGAGGGGTCACATGCTGAGTGTCTGGGTTTCCTAGTGTCCCTGGGTCCCCTTCAGGAAGAGGAGTGTATGCCCCGGGCTGCAGAGGGGATTGAAGCAGGGCTGTCACTCAGGAGCAAAGCTTAGCATGCACCATTAGATTCAAATCCTCCCTCACGAGTCACTCTATCAATTTACCTAATGGACACACGTTTCTAAGATGTTCTACAGGAAACAAATTGTGGACATGCTTCAGCGTGAAGCTTCCCATGTGCTCGCTGTGAAGTTGGACAAGATCCCCGAATTCTCCCCACATGCGTGTGCTGCCTGGGTTCCCTGCTGTGCTTAACCCAGGGCTGTGCTCCCTGAGTGATTCCTGATGTGACCCGGAGCTTCCCGTGTCCTCCCTGGACTGCCCAGTAGGGATGAAGAGAGGTGGACGTGAAGTGCTCTTTCCTGGAGGACCTGCCCTTGGTTCCCTATAGGGGTGGCCAGTGGCCGGGATGCACGTGAACTGAGTGAGGACCCGCATTCTTTCTGTAGAGGAGCATGCTCCTGCATCACACAGCATCCAGGGAATAACATTCACTGGGCAGCGTCTCCAGCAGCAAGAAGTGAGCTGCAGTGGGGCAGCCCCGTTTACCTCGCACCACAGATGGAGGGAGAGGGGCTCAGCCTTCATGGCTT
Source organism: Hydrochoerus hydrochaeris (assembly GCA_004027455.1). Taxonomy (NCBI): domain Eukaryota; kingdom Metazoa; phylum Chordata; class Mammalia; order Rodentia; family Hydrochaeridae; genus Hydrochoerus; species Hydrochoerus hydrochaeris. The sequence continues at coordinate 29,165 of PVLA01007982.1, read as the reverse complement.
GGACAAAATACCCGGCACACACAGCTCAGGAGGTGAGTTGACTTTGGCTCATGGTTTGAGTCCATGGTTCGCGGGCTCCAAGGTGGAAACAGAATGGGAGAGGGCAGCGCAGGGAAAGATGCTCAACCTAAGGCAGCCAGCACGCAGAGAGAAGGGAGGTGCCAAGACTAGAACTCATCCTTCCAGGTCACACCCCGGTGACCACCTCCAGCAGGCCCCGCCCCGACAGGCCCCGCCTCGATAGACCCCTCCCCGACAGGCCCCGCCCCCGGTAGGCCCCGCCCCCAGCAGGCCCCATCTCCTACCCAGCCCAACTGTGCCTCCTACAGCACAGTCTGCCGGAGCTCATCCATGAAGGGAACCCACCGAGGACCACAGTGTTCCATGATCCATCACCTTCCACACACAGGAGGCTTTGAGGGAACATTTTAGATTCAAACCATAAATGGAAGAAATGAAATCTTAACAGACCAGGCAGCTTGATGGAGGTAAGGTGCCGGCTTGAGGGTGTTGTAAATTCAGTCTTGATAACTTTCTCTGTCCTAGGCGGGTATTTAAGATGAGCTTTGATCTGCACAGTGTCCTTCTGTCACACTTCTGTACCACTGTGCACAGGGGAGGCTGGGGTTGGTTCCTTTCAGAGGTGACAGGAATGGCCTGAGGTGTGGGTGTGTGCACATGTGCACAGTGGGTGGACGGTCATCATCGGTCACGCACACAAGCGCCGAGGCACAGGGCAGGTGGCTGGCTAGCATCCTGCTGTGCTGAGGACAGTGTGTGCCGAGCTCATGATACAGACTTCTCCACGTACTCCTGAGCATGGTGGGCAGCTCCCCGGGTGAGCTGGCCTGGCTGATTGTGGGTGTCCGGGGTCAGCAATGCAGTCACCTGAGCCCAAGGCTCAGAATCCCCTCCCAGTCATGCAGAGGGGAGGAGTCTCCCACAGCCAGGGGATTCTGGTCACTTCCTGAGAAACCAGGGTGCAGCCCCTTGACCTGAGCAGGACCAGGGAGTCCTCAGGTTTCCATGCATTGCTGCCCCCTCCGGTGAACGTCTGTAGCAAAGCCTGCAAGTGAGGAAGCCTGGAGCCTCCCACGGGGCAGCCAGGGAGGAGGGGGGTTGCAGCTGTCTTTCATCCTGCCTGGAGGAGGAGACCCTACATGGGGTGATGATGCCAGCTGGAGATGCCCAGCCCTTTCCTGTCACAGGCCCAAGCAGTGTCACTGTGCACAGCACTCTGTGCCCTGAGCTCCCGGTGGTGGGTTGTGCAGGACCACAACCAGAGCAGCCAGAACACGGAGGATGGGTGTGCAAGTGACTGCCACGCAGAAGGATGGAGTCATGCGAGAAGGGAGGGAGAGCCTGAGACCTGAGGGAGTCTGGGATGCTGGGGAGAGGGTGCTGATGGGAAAGAACTGGATGTACCAAGAAGGAAGTACCCAGCTTCTTTCCCATGTATCATCCCATATATCAGCCAGCTTTCCCATTTGGGGTATACAATTTAAAGGAGGAAATGGTTCATTTGGCTTATGTTTTCAGGGGATCCAATCCATGGTCAGCTGATTTCAAGGCAAAAATATCACGGCAAAGGTCATGGGGTGCAGAGCTGCTCAGTTCACTGCAACTGGGGAGCGGAGCGGCTTCACCTCAATGACCCCCTCCACAGAGCCCCATCTGCTAGCAGAACCCTCACTAAGAGCAGGAGTGTATGAATCCATTAGCTAGCTAATCCAGTGGGGCTAACTGGTATTCTAGACTGTCACCAGGCACCATCTGTAGACTGTCACTTTTAGGATGAGATGTAATCCCTGTCACTGCCTCACCGAGGAGGGAACCGACCTGAAGGTGGAGTCCTTGGGTGGGAAAAGGGAGCACATGAGGGTGAGTTGATGCCCAGGTAATCTGGGTTCTCAGCATGTCCATCAAAGAATCTGGATTCGTTCCCTCTCCTACTCCTGAGCCATTGCCAGGTGTGACCGGGCCTCCACAGCACACAGTGGGAGGAGCGCTGGGCCTGACCTTCCCTCCACATTGGCCCAGGAAGAGGAGACAGGAGCAAGTGCTCAGCTAGAGGATACCACATCTAGTACCCAGGACTGCCAGCTGGGGGCGACGGAAGTTCAAAATGCGGACAGCCTGGAGGGTGGACAGCTGGATGGATCAGTGAGTGTGGGGGGGCACAGCTGGGAGTGAAGCCTGGGAATGGTGACCGTAGAGACAAAGCTGGGTAAACCCCTGCAAGATGAGCTGAGGTGCAGGTGTCAGGGAGCCCAGAGTGCCTCACAGGGACAGGCAAGGAGCCACAGTGACCAGCAGGGCCCTGAGAGGGGACAGGAGATGGCGCTGCCCTACCGCGGACGGCTCTGAGCTGCCTCTTCCCGGGGCCCTGCAGGGCCTTGTCACCCCGGTTACCCTGGAGGGCCCCGCCCCCCGCCCTGTGCCTGTGACAGAGGTTCAGTCCCTCATCCTGTCCCCTGCGCCTGACTCACGTGAGGACGTACTGGTGTTTGGTTCATCTGAGGGCACAGCACTGTGACCAACTGCACAGTCCGCCTGAGTGAAGGGACAAGAAGAAGCTCCCCGGTGGCAGGGAGGGAGAGGCTGGAGGTTAGGAGAGGAAGCCACGCGGTCCCCAGGGAGCTGTCTCTGTCCAGGCAGAGCACAGGCTGCCACTGAGGAGGTGCGGGGGCGCGGGAGAGGCTCTGGAAACGTCAACCCCTTGCCATGGCAACCACAGAACCTGCTGAGTTGCCAAGACCACATCTTTCCTGGGGTGCAGGGCTCTGGCAGTTCCTGCGGTGACCATCACCTTCAGGGAATGTAGACAGGACCCTGGGGGGGGGGCAGGCCTGGAACCATAGCCGCATCTCCTGGGAACAGAGAGAGCATTGCTGGGGAACACTGCAGTCTGACATGCAGGGGGCTCCCTAAGGAAACGCCTGCTGCAGAAGCAGCCTCCGAGACAGGATGTCACTGCAGTGCCACCAAACTGGCTGCCGAGGCAGGGGGGCTTCGAGCTCTTAGGACACACCGAGGCCGGCCCTGTGGCATGTTGCCTCTCCCCACTATTTCCTCCTATGGACAGGTGGTGGCATTTGTATTTTGAGGCTCCACAGCGCAAACCTCACAGAAATCCAGGGCACCCTAACCCTGCCCCTAAGGGGCCACCAGCAGTGCCCAGCTTCATCCCCTCCCCCAGCACCTGCTCCTGGCTCCTGGCTGAAGTTGCTCTGAGTCAATGAGAGTGCTTCACTGAGTAGCACACGGTTCTTCCAGGGAAGGAACAGGGGTCTCTAGAAAGACCAGCGTAAATCTCTGGTTTTGAGTGGTTAAGTCCTGGACGTGACTTTTCCTTATTGCAATATATATATATATATATATATATATATATATATATATATATATATATATATATCCAGGAGATCAGTGAGGACAAACACATCCTCAGCTTTAAATGTCTCTCGTTGAAAAGGGAAAATATTTTAACAAATTGTTCTTGTAGAGAAGTATTTTAGATGCCCATCCTTTAAGCGTGAGGGAACCAGGTGGCATTGGCAAGCTCTTGCCACTAGATGGCGACATCTGAGCACGGAGCGTCGGGGCCTGGGCCCATTGCTGGGAAGTGTCGGCCGGCCAGCTGCCCCCAGGTGCTGAGATAAACCAGGGGCTCAAAGCTCCTGTTTCCCACATCCCTGAAGTTCAGCTCTGCTCTTGTCCTGCTGGAAAACTTACCCCCGTGCCCTCTTGCTAAGGCCTGAAACGTCCCCTGCTGTCTTTTTACTGGGGTTATTGATTCTGTGCGTTTCGTGGGCTCTGTAAGTGGGCGAGTATGGCGCGGACGGGGCCAGTCAGCTGGTACTGGGGAGCAGCCACGCGGTGCCTGGGGAACCCTGGCTCCCCTCTCCCTGCTCTGATCCTTCCCTTGGCAGGACTTTTCCATGTGTCCGCCTTGCCTGAGCCCGGCCGCTTGCGGCCCGCTCCTCCTCTCCTCGGCTGCGCTTGTCTCTGCTGGACACCTTTCCGTCCTGGGGGCCTCTCTGAGCCTGTGCGACCAGAAGAGCGGGGCCTTGAGCTGTGGACCCGGGTCTCTGGGTGGCCTTCAAAGCACATGCAGTGACCCTGAGGTCAGTGGAGGTCATTTCTTCTGTCCACTGGCCTGAGTTGTTCGCACTTAGGCGGCGGCTCCTGGTCCAGGTACAGGGAGGATGCCGTGTGATCCAGGCCTGACTCGCTAACCGCAGAGGCGGGGGTGGGGGCTGGAGAGAAACCCCCGCCTGACCGTGGCCCTGCTGTGTGGTCTGCAGCCAGGGTGGGGACACAGTTGCAGGGGAGACGGAAAAGCTCGCAGACGGCAGGACACCCAGGACCTACCAGGCTTGAGAGAAGGCCCGGATCCCTCTCTTTCTCCTTCTTTGTATTCCCTCTGCCTTGGGGTGGGGGGTCCTACTTTTTCCTCAGTGGCTGAGTAAAGGAGGATTGGGGGCTCCCCTTGAGTGACAGGGAGAGTTACTGTCCTCTCCTCCTGCATTTACCTGGGGTCTGAGCTTCTTCCCCTTGGAAGGAACTAGGAGGACTCCTTCACCATGGCCTGGGTTAGGGTGTCGACCTGGGTCTTCCCTAACAATGCAGAATGTGTGTTTTCCAGAGGGCTTACCCAGGCTCGGCTCCATGGGGACAGTGCAGGCTGTAACCACAGGTTCCCATGTGTGTCAGTCAGGGTGTGGCCGTGGGTCCCCCTGTGGGTGGGTCAGGGTGTGGCCGTGGGTCCCCCTGTGGGTCAGTCAGGGTGTAGCCGTGGATCCCCCCTGGGTCAGTCCAGGTCTAGCTGTGGGCTTGGAAGGAATTATCCATGAAGCCACTGTTGCTTTAGTCCTGAGCTGCGAGTCTTTAGATGCTGTCCAGGGCTGGGGAAGCCATTGTGCTCTTGCGGAGCTGGGAGCACTGAGCCTGGAGTGAAGTGTGTCTCCCTGCCTGACTTTTCCTCAGCGCCTGTGCTTCTCTTGTGAGTCTTGCAGTCTGTCAGGCAATGATTCTTTCTTCTGTGTAGCAAAGCAGTTCAAAGAGAATTTGTATTTATCTCTACTCTTGAATTCAGATCTTCTACACTGTCAGCGGTCAGAAGGCGAAAGAGACGGGGCTGGGTCTCAGTGCCGCGTCAGAGGCTGGCAGCTGTGCTCTTTGGGGCCTCTGCAGACTCACCTGCCCGAGCGCCAGTTCTTGGGAAAAGCCATGAGGGAAGCTTGCAGAACTCAGATGGGAGTGATCGTGCCAATGCTTGGTCTTGATCTGCTTTGTTTTTATCTTCCCTGCACTGTCTCTGCCTGTTTGGACTCTATAAAAGCTACTTCTCACAGCTCTGGAGGGTGGGAGTCCAAGACCAAAGCAGGCCGGATTCAGTGTCTGGTGAAGCCTACTTCCCACTTCCTGGTCGACAGCTTCCGGCAGTGGCGGGAGAGGTGGGGAGCTTGCGTGGGTCTCTCTCATCTGGACACTGATCATTTTCACGGGACTGCAGTCTCCTTTTCCTGCTGACCTCTCTGTGGCCTGCTGACCTCTGCTAATACCAATCACCCCTGTGGTTAGGATTTCAAGTCGCCTTTATGTAAAACAGCAAAGGAGTGGGATTTCTGCGGGAGGAAGTTCAGACCGAGGCCCTCCCTGCTCCTACTCATCTCTGGATGGAAACGCAGGGCTCTGTGCAAACACAACCTGGGTGCATAGCCAGGGAAGGACCGCACATGGCCCCGAGGCATCTCTGCAGGTGCAGAAGGCTCAGGAAGACCCCAGGAGGGTGGCGACAAACCAGGAGGAAGGGTTTGGGGTTACGGTTTCAGGACCCAGCCATTACCCAGCCCTAACTATGTGAGTCCTCTCGGCAAACTATTGAGCACCAGTTGGTGACCTCAGGAAATGCCCATGACGGCAAGAACCACGAGGGGGAGCAGCCACAGTGTGGTGGGAGGCCAGTGCCCTCAGCGACACAGGAGGCCGGTCCTGTTTGTCAGCGTACTTTAAACCCGAGGGTTAGAGGAGTCAGGAGGTGGGGGTGGAGTTGGGCACTGGGTGCCTCTGTCTTGCAGGGCGATTGGGGTGTTCTTCTTAGTCATGCGAGTTGCTCTGGGATATGTGTGACAATCCCCCCGGGAGGCTCAAGCCCCCGAGTGGAATGACAAGGGGAAAGGAATCCTTACCAGGACAACGGGATTTGGGTCACGCACGACTGCACTGTAGATCGAACCATCAATCCATGGCTGAGTCCTGAAGACTCACTGAGAAGCGAAACTGTGTCCCAGGATGAGCAGCCAAGCCTCGGTCCAGCGACAGGCCAGTGTGCCAGGGTGACGTCCAGCAACACGCCAGTGTGCCAGGGTGCTGGACTTCAGGAGGTCAGGACTAAAGATCGTATCAGCCAAAGGAGTCCACAGCAGCAAAGGGGAAGCTCTTATCCAGATGAGATCAGAAGACCAACGTCAGAGTCAGGCCGGCAAGAGAACAGCGTCCACCCACGGTGCGTGGGAGAGCGCAGCCTACGGTCTCCAGAAATGTTCGCGCGTTTGTGAATCTAACAGTTCCCCAGTGCCACACTTCTCCCGGAGGGACCCGAGAGAGATGACAGCCACTGGCTAGTAATTTTTAATGTTTAACTTTCACATATAAAAATATGTCCCTAGGGGCCGGGGATTTAGCTCAGTGGTTTAAGTGCCTGCCTTGCAAGTGTGAGGTCGTGAGTTTGATCCCCAGTACCAAAAAAAAAAAAAAAGTCCCTAACTTGGAGTATTTTTCTAAATGGGGACACACATCTTGTCTGTCTAACCAGCATTGGTGGGCTTTTCTCCCTTCCTATGGACAGCTAGGCTTCTTCTAATTTGACTTCCACAATGTTACAGAAAAATAACTTTGTAAATAGCTCTATAAAGAGTATGTGTGGGTGCTGGGCAAATCTTAATCGCAAATCTTTTTTGTTTTTTGAGGCAGGGTTTCATTGTGCAGTTCAGTCTGGCCTTGAACTCCCTGTGTGGCCCAGGCTGGCCTCGAACTCACTGTGTGGCCTAGGCTGGCCTCGAACTCACTGTGTGGCCCAGGCTGGCCTCGACCTCACTGTGTGGCCCACGCTGGCCTCGAACTCACTGTGTGGCCCAGGCTGGCCTTGAACTTGCAATGATCCTCCTGTCTCAGCCTCCTGAGTACTAGGATTACAGGCATGTGTCACCACACTCGGCGGGCTAGAAGCCAAATTAATTGAGTTAAAGGCATTTTGTGTGTTTTGATAGAGCTGACCACTTTGTTAATTCCTACTTTAACTAATGTGAAGCACCTTCCCATGGGTGAATATTATCAATCACTTACAATTTTTGCATATCTGAGTGAGAAACAAATTTCTCATTTTTATTCTGCATGTCCTAATTACCACTGAGTGGGAGCCTAAGTTTTTATGCTTATTTTCTACTACATTTAAATAGCTTGTTAATAAACTTTGCCCACTATTGTATTGTATTATATATATATATATATATATATATATATATATATATATAATTTCTCATTAGGTTATCTTTACTCTGGAAATCTAGGATGGATTGAGGTTTGTGGTTGCTGAGGCTTATGAGACATGGGGAGTCACCTGTAACAAAAAGAATGCAAAGTTAAATAAGAAGTTAACTGCTCACCGCTAGCGCTGGCCACCAACGTGGGATAAACCGCCCTGGTAGGTGGCCCATCCCTCGGCGCCTCAGAGTTTACCACGGCTTCTGCAGAATTTACCTCCTTGTTATGTTTGCAGGGAATATTTTGATGTTGAAGAGATTTCTCATTTTGCAACTCTGTCAATATTTTCCGATATAACTGGTGTTTGGGGAGCCCAGCTCTGGCTCCTTTGGGTTTTGCAGGTTACTTGGGCACCTCAGGCCTTAGCCCTGTTCTATATCCATTCTGTCAGTGTGGGCTGGGTATGGGGGTAACCAGGCTGGTGCTAAAATGGCAGGGGGTGCTGGTCTCTCTCCAGCTCCCGATTTGGCCCTGTTAAACCTGTCCCCATGGCCCTCCGGTTCCTGGATCGCTGGCATTGGAGTCACTGGTGTGCAGACTGCTTTATACTGTTTGCCAGCCTGGTTCATGGTCTGTGTGCTCTCTGTGTTGATTCCTCTATTGATCTGACTGCTGAGTGACTTTCTGGGGTGCTGTAGCGCCTGGGTGTGGAGAAAGACTTCGGCATTTATCTTTCCCATCCTGGAATCAGGTTTGAGAAGTATTTTCCTATCGTAACCAGATTCTAGGTGGGAAAGAAAGTGGTTGCCTTGGTCTGCTTTGCATTGCGGTGGTGGAACACCTCAGGTTGGATAATTCATTTGCAAAAGAACTGAACTCACAGCCGTGGAGGGTTGAAGTCCAAGTCCAAGGTGCCGGTTGGCCTGGTGCCTGGTGAAGGCCCAGCTTCCACTCCCAAGGCCTTAAGTATGGCACCCTCCAGAGACAAGGTCACTCCTCCTCCTCCCTCAGTAGAGGACAGAGAGCTGGTCTACCTTTGTCATTTTAGCCCTGCATAGCCCATTTCCCAGGGCCACTTCCCAGCACCACTGCCCTGAGGGCCAAGCTGCAGCAGGATTTGGGGAGGGGACCTTGGAACCAACATAGTGGCTCCACATTTTCATGCTGACGTCCACTGGGTCTGCCAGGATCTGGTGTCTTCAGAGAGAATAGATTCTCTCCACTTCACTGAAAGAGGAGAAAAGTTTGCATGTTGCAAACTTTTCTTTTTAAGCCATAAAATACACTGTGTCTTCTTAAAATCAATAGATTGTATCCCGTACACCAGTTCTCTTGTTACCACTTGCAGAAATGAAATGAAAGCCTCTTTTAATTTTTTTTTTTATTTTAAAGATAGTTGAAATACAACAGAACAAGACAGAACAAAGCCAACTGAGACAGTGCAGGTACAGAACTTCACAGCAGGTTACCAGCATCACAGTAATGGATACCATGGTATATCTCTTTATCTTCACAATAGTTGTCCAGTCAATTAGGTCTAGCAAAATCAAACCAAAGACAGAACATTATAAAGTCAATCGAAAGAGAATATTGAAAAGAGTAAAGCAATTAATCATAATGAAACAAAAATGAAAACAACACTTGCTTTCAAAGAGAAGATAGAGGAGACCCCCCCATATTTGCTACTGCACACAGTCATCCTGCCAAGAGATGCTCAGACCTCTGTCCCCAGTTGCTAATGTGGGCGGGGAGGGGTTGGGATGTTTGATTCCAAGCCCGCACTCCGGTAGGCTCACAGGAGACACTACTGGGTCTCTTCCTGGCTCACGCCGGAGGGAGGCACTCGACAAGAGGGCGGCGGGCGAATTGCTTCTTTGTGCAGCCTCCTGGGTTCTGCCATGGCTGTGGGCCAAAATGAAAGCCTCTTGGGATGGATTCTCCTTTGCTGTGTGCTGGGCGCTCTGACCTGCTACCCTGGACACTGCTCTCCACGCCCTCTCTCCTGCCCTCTCCCATCACGTCCCTCCTGTTACTTATTCTTTGCAAAATCCATGTCACCACGCTTTGCCTTGAATTGACAGCTTGCTGAGGAGCTGATGTTGTGGGATGAACCCTGTGTGAAGTGTGACATGAAGTACAGAAGCACAGTGAATATTTCAATTTAAGGTATTTATTGTTACATTAAAAGAAACATTGCCACACATCCCCCTCAAAATACTCCTCCCCTCTGAACTCACTCATCCCACTGTCCACGCAGCTTCCTGCAGCAGCTCTGGAGTCCTCTTTCTTGAGGGTCTTTAGTTGTGCTGTCCTGGCTGCCTCCATGTCCTGAGTCAGTTCCAAACACATCCCTTTCATGGTCGTTGTGACTCTGGGGAGGAGTCAGAAGTCACACGGTGCCAGGTCGTTGGTAGAGGTGGATGAGGACACGGCGTCGTGTTTTTATGAGCTGCCTTTCTTTCTGTTGGATGGTGCTGGGTGGGCAGCAGCTTTCACTGCATTGATGATCCCACCTAGTGAAGACACTCAGGAAAGAGGACTCCAGAGCTGCTGCGGGAAGTAGCAAGGACCGTGGGATGAGTGTTTTGCAAGCGAGCGAGAGAATTTTGAGGACTCATGGCTGTGGGTCTCTTATGGTAATACATTTTTTAATTTAAGCGCTCCCCGTGGTTTTGGATCATGCATGACTCTGTGAGACTGTAGCCTCCCAGAGGGAGGAAACAGCCGCGATGCAGACGCCTCGGCCAGGTGGCTCGGACAGCATCATCCTCACCCGCCTTCTCTGTTCTCGGGCTGCAGCCTCCTCCTTCCAGGCTTCCCGTGCCCACTGCGGAGTTGGTACATAGAACTGGAGTCTCTCTCTCCCTCTGGATGCTTTTGTCTTTAACAGAGCAGCTTTGAAACAAGGTCGTTGAATTTCCTCTGCTGTGCCCAGGACACAGGTCAGCCAGCCGCGCCCTGAGCCGGCAGGTGGAGCTGGGTGAGCTCCCGATGGCCGAGAGCTGGTGACGGGGTGACCTCGTCACTCTGTCCCAGTCTTTAGGAGAGTCACATGAGCCATGTGGCCGCACACGGAGATGTGGAGACGCCAATGGGAGAAGAACCAGCTGGGTGTGAGCTCACAGCAGCCGAGTGAGATAGACCGAGTCTCAGCCTCACCAGCCGTTTGCAGTTGGGGCTCTCTCCGGGGATGTGTGAGTGCGGAAAACGCCCTTGGTGCTGTTCCCAGTCCTTCCTGCTGCCTGGCCAGGCTCAGGCTTGACCTCTCACCCTTGACCCCTCACCCTTGACCCCTCTTCTGACCCCCCTGCCACGGTCTACCCTGTTTTCTCTCTCAGCATCTCCTGCGCCTGCCTGTACCCTCTCGCTGCTCCTGGCCTGGGTCATAAAAGGTAGGAAAGGTGGGTTCCAGGGCAGAGTTGTTAATATTTTTCTAAAAACCCCAGCCAGCAATTTTAATGTTAGCAAATCCAAGGCCAGATTTATGTATTTATTTATACTGGGGATTGAACCCAGGGTCCTTGTACTGAATCACACCCCTGGATCTTTTCATGTTTTCTTTTTCTTAGGTGAGACCCACACTTGTGATGCTCCTGCCTCAGCCTTCCAGAGTGCTGGAATGACCCCCGTACCCTGCCGTGCCTGACTGCAGTGCAGGGTTGGGTAGAACAGTAGGAGGAGGAGAAAAGGTCCCACCGCCACGGGGCTCTGCCACTCTAGGCGGTGACTGTGACAGAGTGACTCCCACAGCGGGAGCTGCAGCTCTTCCCAAAGGAAACGGGCCGTGATCACGGTGCCCGAGACATCGGGAAGGTGCCCCTCCGGGCTTAGGTCGAGAAGCATCACCCGCTGCCCACCAGCCCACAGGCCTCGAAGCGGCTGCTCACCTGCACTGCGTGACACTGAGTTGTTTCTCCAAGGGACAGCTTCCAAATTGGTGTCCCACGTGGCCACTGGGAGCCCATCACAGCCACGGGGCCACAGTGAGGCCCCCAGTCCTGCAGTGGACCCTCCAAGCCATCCGTGCTGGCGTTTGCTCTGCACGGCTGGCTCTTGGCCATGGGGTGCTGCGAGTTTGATCCTCCAAGGTCAAGTGCCAAGAGAGTCGCGGAGCCCTGGAGCCTGGAGCCTCCCAGCTCTCGCCCCAGACCAAACAGAGGGGAGCAGATGGCCGCCACTGCGCCAGGAGAGGCCACTCACCCCTCTCCCCAGAGGGACGCCTGACTCCCCAGTGTTTATTTAGTTTGACAACATTGGTGGCGCTCAGCGAGGGGCCCCAAGGGAGCAGCAGGACTCGGCTTTTCCTGCCCTCTCCTTGACACCATCTCTCATTCTTTATAAAGGAAGGAGCATATTTTCTGGTCAAGAAATAAACAACAACACAAGTTGGATGCCTGGATGGAATTAAGTCATAGCCTCAAACAGGAGAATCCTATCGCGGCCAGGGCTAAACACGGCCTGCAAATTTACGGCATCGCTGGTGCCAGAGAGTTCACCCGTTCTCAGTGAAATCGGACACTTTTAGGGATTTATAGATCTGTGAAGCCTCAGCACGGCCTACACTTGCACGTTCCCGAATTCCTTCAGTCCCTAAATAATAAACACCCTTCTGCTATTTCCAGCAAAGTTCCCTTTGCCTTTTTTTCATTTCTCAGAAAAAGAATCAGACAGCGTGGAGGATTTGTTTGCACTTCATCCAAGTTCCGACAAGCATCAGTAGCCCATTTAATTCTATGAACAGACCACATTTTATAGTCACCGGTCAGCAAACTCTTCCACATTTTTCTTTTCTTTTTTTCTGAGTACCAGGAATCAAACTCATGACCCTGCACTTGCCAGGGAGGCGCTTGTGCTGCTGAGCTATATCTCTGGCCTGTGTTGCATTTCTTAGCTTCTATGGATAATGTGCTTCCTAAGACCATTTACACGCAGGTTTTCCTTGCATGCATGTCTTCATACCTCCTGGGTGTGGATTAGCATGACTATCATGCGTTGCCAGAATGCTTGACATTTTAAGAAACTCCTGTGTGGTTTTCCACGGCAGCCTTACCATTTTGTGTTCGCACCAGCACTGTTTGGGAGCCCCAGTTTCTTCACACCCCAGTGATGGAGGTTAGCACCCATCTTCCTGTGGGCAGCGTTCTTACTGGTGGGATGTGGGGACCCTAACATTGATCCCTCTATGAAACGCCACACTGCCTTGATTGGCTATAGAATGTGCTTTAATGTCAGGATCAAAGATCCCTTGACTTCATAATTGTTTGAGAGTATTTTAGCTCCAGACTCTGGGCCTTTTTAGATACTTTTAGAATAAACTCATCTATGTCTGTAAATCGATCTTGCTGAGATCTAGACGGGAATAATTGCAGTGAGACCATGGCTACGCTGGGCAAGAGTGGTCACCTCTGCTCTGGTGACCCTTCTGATCCATTCAGTGAGGCTTTCTTTGGTTTATTTCATCAGCATGGTGTAGCTTTCAGTGTGGAAGTTCCGTGCATATCTGGCAGACTCACATCTAGATGTTTTATTGTTCTTAGCTGCTGTAATTGCATTTTGATCTCAGTGTCCGTATAGCCAGTGGACTGTGGCATCCGCCATCTGTCAGTGGCTCTGGCTTGGGCATCGTGGTGGAAAGGAGGCTGGTCAGGAGGCCTGGGCTGGGCTGGAAGCTGTAGACTCAGGCTCTGGATCTGGGGCGAAGCCCTGAGGCTCAGCTAGTGGTTAATTCCTGCTTTACTGGAATAACTTGAATTATACCTCCAGGTTACACTGGTGGTTCTGTCTTCAGCAGATTTCTACCTTGGAACAGGTACCAGTATGTTCATCAGAATTCTTAGATGGCAAGAATGAAATGGGGTGGAAGAGGTGGGTGCAGTGTATTGGCCCATGAGAAATGCAGTCCTAGAGGTCAGGACCACAGAACACGGAGATATTTAATACTACGTAATACTTAAGTTGAATCAGTCTCTCTCTCTCTCTCTCTCTCTCTCTCTCTCTCTTTCTCTGTCTCCCCGTCTCCGTGTCCTGCTGTTTCATTCTCTCCTATTGTTTACCACTATCCCTGAAAACTTCTAAGACCTGGATTCCCATTTACTCAAGAGATGTACCTGAGCAGTAGACCTGGAATATTGCAGTTGGCAGGTTTAAGGGATCAAGAAAATGATACCAGACACCATGCCTGGTGGACAAAAGCAGAGAAGAATAATCTTTCATGGTTCAAAAATGAGAGAAAAGTTCAGTTTTAAAGAGGAAATACCCATTTTATAGCAGCACAACCAGAGTACTAAATCTTGGAAGCAGTTTTTGTGCCCATCAATGGATGGGTGACAAAGAAAATGTGATGTATTCATACATATATTTAGGGAGCGATATATAGAGACAAAAATATATACACACTTCAAGAAAATAAAAGCATAAATATTTTAACACAAAATTTATTGAGACATCATGAGATTTATACAAGCTACCTTTGATCTCTACAGCTATTAGAGGTGCCCAGGGTGGGGGCTGTGAGTTTCTGGACATTTATGAGTATGGTGAACAGCTGTCAGGGCGACCTCTGTCAGTGACATTGCTGCCCATGCATTTTCAGTCTCCTCTCTAAGGGCTGGCAGTGTTGCTGGTTTTCTGTGACACATGGCACCCTCTAGGATCCCCCCTAGGAGGGGAACACCATTTGTTGGAAAAATATCAACTCTTTCCTTTTCCCGAGGTGTGCCTATATTTTTGGGGGCAGTCTCTGTATACACGATGAAGTACTACTGAGGTATTAAGAGGATAGATTTGAGTCTTTTGCAGGAAAATGATGCAGCAGGAGACCATCATACTAAGTGGCTTAGATCAGACACAGACAGTTAAATATCACATGGCTTCTCAAATGTAATTAATTCCAAGAGTGAAAAATTATAGATGATAGGAAACAGGAAAATATACTTCACAGAGATCAGAAGGGGATGGAGGGATGGAGGAGACTGGAGGGAGAGGAGGGGCAGGGGAAATAAAAGATGAGAACAGAACGTGTAGATAAACCATTTCCTCTAATGAATTCACCCTGCATAGTGAAATGCACTGCAGAAATAAAAAAGGGAACTCGAGGCTGACTAGCCTAAGCAGCCAGGAGGTGACAGGCACTCTGTGCGGTGCAGGGGTTCACGTTGACCTCGTGTTACTGTCCTGGGCTGGCAGAACGGTGCGGGTCAGCGCCTGTGTTCTCTGAGATGGCAGTGGGAAGGTGGAGGGAGACGTGCAGCTGGACACCCCGCTGCAGGCCTGGGCGTCCAGGGGCTGGGGCCTGGGCACATATCCCGTCTGAGCTGGGGGTGGTGGCTGGGAGGGGATCACGGTGTGACTCAGCTCTGCCAGCTGTGATGCGGGGCAGTTCCCGTGCTAACTCTGCAAGGGGCGCTGGGAAGCAAGGCTGTCAACCCTCTAGCGGTCGATGGCTCGTATTAAAATCAGGCTGAACCCCAGGGACATGGGCTGTTCTGCTGGACGTCTTCCAGCCGGGAGGAAAGCCCAGAGCACAGCGGACAGCAGGAAGTGTGACAGCACAGGGCAGAGGGGTGAACCTGGCACTTGCGGCCACACGCTCAGTCCTCAGTGTCTTTATTGAATGACTGACATCTATCATTCTATGTAGCAATTAAGTTAAATACTGTACACAGCCATTTCCAATACCAGCATCTGTTTCAGCGAAGCAGCCCAAAGCCTCTACAATAGAAATCTGAGGGACAAGGAAGGAAAGGATGCTGATGACAGCTCAAGCTCCCTGCAGGACATTATTCTTGAAATGTCCCTGTCCAGCCACCCTGAACTGTCACATCACCAATCTACCCTGCACTCAGATCACTCAAAGACACGCACTTAAAGCAAGGCAATTAATATTCAGCGAGACGTCAGTGCCACTCCGGGAGACTTTTTCTGCGTCTTCTGTTTGTCCTCTCTGCAGACCGTTATCTCGCGGTCCAAAGCTCCTACGATACAGTCACTTATAAACGCCAGGAGAAGCCAAAAACAAAAGCAGCCTGCAAGCCTGGAGATAAGTGCGGTTGCCTAACACAAACCAGGCCTTTGACATTTGTTATTTAGAGGGTATTTGAGTGGTCAAAATATTTGCTCTGCCTTCAGACGCCTTCCAAGAGGGTTTATCTTAGCATGCAGAGGCGGGCTAGGCTTTTGCAGTGGAACAAAGATCGGTCACACGAAGTGGCCTTGGTCATTTCTCAACTTTTTCTGAAAGGTTCTAGGGTGGTGTCTGGCAACCGGCCTGAGCTCAGAGCCCAGAACAGAGAGGGTGGGATTCAGGGGTCTACCAGTGAGCCTCTCGCCAACTTGGGACCAACAGGGGACAGCTGCTGTCTGTGATTGTAGGTGGCGGGGGTGGCAGAAAGGGGAGAGTGGTGACAGCTCACAGTACGCAAGCCCTGGACAAGTGTCCACCACTTAATTCTACTCGAGTGCTTAGAATATTCTTGTGAAGTAGCCTCTAACCACTCCTCGGCCTGCAGATGAGGTAACAGGTCACAGGGGAGCTGAGACATCATGGCCCAGAATCAGCCAGCTTGATAAACACAGTTAGATGTTTAGAGGCCCACGCCGCTTAGAACGAGTATCCCAGAGGACGCATTCCAAGCTCTTGGATCCCTTTTAACAAAAGCCAAACAAGCACCCAGTGTGTGGTCAGCAGCCAGAGTCCCTGGGTCGCTCAGGATTGTGGAAAATTAAAATGAGTTTTGCACATTTGGAAAGTAACTCGAATCACACTCTTTTTCCTTTCCCGCATTAGGATGTCAATTATTGTCCTGCCAAGACAATGGAATCTATGCTTGCATTAAAATGCATTCATCCATAAAGTTTTTTTAAAACATTCTAATGAAAGACTGGCTCAGCTGCGTGTGGTGGCAGATGCCTGTAATCTCAGTTGCTCCAGAGGCTGACGCAGGAGGAGTACTGTGAGTTTGAGGCCAGCCTGGACTACACAGCGAGTTCAAGGTCAGCCTGAACTGCCTAGTATGACCCTATTTCAAAAAGCGAAATAAAGATAAATAAATAGCTAACTAGTGGGTCACCCAAAGCCAGTCTTTCTCCTTCCTATCAGACTAGCTGAGGAAGCCACCCTCGGGCGAATCCATGCCATCCACACCTCTCTTCCTGCAGGAGAAAGCAGAGCACGGCCGCATCTAATACTTCAGAGCTTGTGTCTCCCACGCTTTCAAGGCAGCTGCCCAGCTCAGCCTCCCAGGCCAGGAATCAGAAAACAGGAGCCCCGCAGACCTGCAGCCAAGGCTTCCATTTTCTCTTTGAAGCTTCAGGCTGTGTCCGGCAGCTGTGGGCTGGTATAATCACCTGAGCTGTCATCTCCCAGGGTTGCAGTCACCCTGCGTGTGAATGTAGACAGGAGGAGGAGGAGGGTGGTGCCCTCTCCCACTCAGGCCTGGCTTAATCCTGCCACTCTCTTCTGCTGGCTCAGAGGTGCATTTGAAGACGTCAAGGATGTGGCATCTCAAAATATACCAAATCGGCAGCTGGGTTACAGTGACCAAGGATCAGCAGCTCTGCAGTAGCCCTCACCTCCATAAGCTTCTCCACCCTCCCTCCGTAGATTGCAGGCCGCTTAGGAACATTCCTAGAATTCCTACCCTGGTGATCCTATGGCCTGTCTTTCCCCCACGTATATACTGTTCTCTGGCTAAAAAGCATAAAATCATCAGGCTTTGATCACTTCTTTTCTTTTCTTTCTGGCAAAGATTCTTGTGTGCATGTGCATTTCATACAACTCCCATGCTTTCTCTTGTTAACAGCTCTTGCATTCATTGGTTGCCAGCTCCAGCCGGAGAGCCCACCTAGAACGTAGGGGAGGTATGCGGGGGCTCCATCTCCCCTGCTCCTTCTCATTGGGAGACAGAAGACTGTCTCTGGCTCAGCGTACAGACTTGGTGTGGGCTCCTCGCTGGGGTGCTGACCCCAGCGCAGGGACCAGGGGCCGCTTCAGATGTGAGATCCCCTTCTGGTGGGCTCCACGCTTAGGGACAATCTCTCTCCGTGCGTTCTGTCTCCCTCCCTCTAATGCTCTATCACTGGGATCTGTGCATACAGGGATCACCTATGTGTCATAAACACAGTGTGGCTGCACGGTGATTACTTCATAAAATCTTTTAGAGCACTTGCAAAAAAGCAAAGCAACCTGCCTGTTTTGTACCCTTGCATATTTTTCAGCATCCTTCATCTCTTGCTGGGGATTTGAACCATCTTCTTCTTGTTTGGTTTCTTTTTGCCCTGAAGGATTTCCTGAGCGTTCCTTGGAAGGGGGCTCTGCTGGCTCCCAGCTCTCTCAGTAGGGTTAAATGCTGGTTTTGGTGGCATTTTCGTTTCCCATTATGAACAGGGTCCCAGCATTCTCGCTGTCCCACCCCATCCCTTTGGTGTCAGCTGAGGTCACACGGCCATCTGGAGGGAGCCAGTTCAGTCCTCTGCCCTCACTGGGGAGCACTGTTGTGTGTTGCTGTGCTCCTTTGTCTCACTTCGGTGTGGCCTTCTCACTCTCCCCTGGGTCTCCCTGCTGAGTTCTCCCTGCAGTGCTCTGGCAGGGTCCTGAAGAGCTGGGGTTGGTGAGTTGCGAACTTACAGGTGTGGACCACAGCAGCCCCATCCAGGGGTCTGTGCTTCTCTCTTTGCTCCAACAAATCAGGAAGAGACCTTTCCTCCCTGCACTGTGCTAGGCCTGCCTGTGTGGCCTCTGATCTGTAAAGGGACCTGTAACTCTTGGGAGCCCCCTTCTCTCCTCCACCTCCCTTTGGCTCCTGCCCACTGACCAGAAGGGGGTGCGGGGGCAGGGGAGCTACATTTCTAGGCAAGAACCGCATCCAGGACATCTTGGTGGAATCTTTGCAAGCTTGCCCAGTGCTGGAGATAAATCTTTGCAAGCTTGCCCAGTGCAAGAATCCATGCACGTGTGCTAGACGTGCAGAGTGCAGGGCAGGTGTGCAATGGGAGGGGCTCTCTTTCAGCCTGGGGAGTGTCCTTCAGAGTCCTTGTCTCTGGCAGGCAGATGTGAGCTCTTCCCTCCCCATCCGTCTCCCAGCCTGTGTTGTCTCGTTCTAACAAGAACGGCTGAGTCTTGGTATCTTCAACTTTCGTGCTCTCTAATCAAATACGCAGATCAATTAAGTCTCATGTTTTCCCATACACTGTTTGTCTTTAATGTCACATTGCACTGTCAGTAACTTCCTCAATGAAGTGGGATCATCGTGTGATCATGTCTCCCTTACCCCCATATGATTAGAGCCAGCTAATGGTCCCAAGCCAAGAGCACCTGCTCTGAAATGGGGCTCTTCCTGGTTTAGGGAAATGCTGCTTTTATTACATCTGCATTCTACTTCTAAGCTATTCATTTAGCGTTTCAGCTGCTATGTGCTGTGATAGTGACTTAACCAGTTTGCTTTTTCTGGTCTACACTTGTTATATTTTGCTCTCGGAGTTTAAATTTACTTGGCAAAGTAAATATGGCATTTTTCTTATTTCTTAAATGTGTCCCGGGAAGGTTTATAGGTTTTAGAAGTGTGAACGGATTTAATCTCTTGAACCCTTTGTGGCTACCGCGCTGGAGATTTCTGCTTGGAACCTCAGCTCCGTCTGGGTGGTTGGTGTTTGAGCGTCACCTGGTTGCAGATTACAAAGCAGTTTAGGAACAGCGAGGGAGCATGGGTGTTATGACCAAAGCCTGTACCTGCTCTTGCCATGCAGCTGGGGGCTAACCTGAGTCTAACCCTCCCGTCAAGATTCACACAGAGTAGCTGAGCAAACACCGTGCTTAAACTTCGGAGCCCAAATCTCGTGCTCTGCTTTCTCCTGCGTGCTGCTAAGCCCAGCAACGACTGTTTATATTAATTATTATTCCTTCCAAGCTGTTCAAGGAAATAGCTCAAAGAACGGTACATTCTTGATCGCGGTGAGGTTTCCTTCCAAGCCGTTCCGCAGCCATGTACCTCAGCTCCGGGTGGCTGTGACCGCGAGCTCCTTCCCGTGTGAACAGCCTGGTCCTGTTTTGTTCCCTGGGTCTGCATCCTCACAAGCATTTGTTGTGTCTGAGGTCTCAAACCAGGTGGCCCATTTCCCAGCTTTGTGGCTGGCGGCTGCCTTCCCCGTAAACCCTCCCCCTCCCTACCCCACCGCACCCACGGCTGCCAAAGTCAGAACTTCTGTCTGCACTTTTCCTGGATTCTTTTCCTTGGCATTTCCCACAGTATTCTAGTTTGTAATGGCTATAGAAAACTATTGTGGTTGAAAAGCTTTTTGCAACTGGCTGAGCCAAGACTTCAGAGGGGGACTCACCCAACTCACCGCTAAGACCCCGGGTCTGGGCTGCAGAAAAGGGGAGCACTGCAGATTAGTGTGGGGTGAAATGCTTGTCCATATGGTCATTGGAGGCCCCACCAGGGCTCGTCCCTTCCCATGTGCTGCCTGTGTGACCCGGGTTCCAGTGGCTTGAAACAAGAGGCATTGCTGGGAGACTCAGTTCTTTCCCAACTTCTTCGGCAACCTGTCCCAGCAGTGTGATCAGTGACTTCTGACTCTCAGCCTCTCATGGAAAACCAGTGTGACCATTAGCCCCGGTGCCAACGTGCCTGGATTAAAAGTCTAGCAGATTAGTAAAGCGCACTTCTGCAAGTGCCTGGGGATTTCTAGAGATGATTGGCACTTACACCGGCAAACTGAGTGGGGAGGACCCACTCCGATTGTGGGTGGTGCCCTGCGATAGGCTCGCAGCGGGATGGAATGAAAAGGGAAGGGGAGGAAGTCAGCCTGCACCGCGAAGCTCCATTCTGCTTGAGCTGTGCAGCTTCTGCCGACGCCGTCACCCGTGGCCCCAGCCTCCAGCTCCTTCGGCTCCTTCACTGCGGACTCGCACCCGTGACTCTCCAGGGAGTTTCCGGGTCTTCAGGCTTGGACTGTGCTGTGTGCTTGGTTCCTCTTGTTCTGTGGCCTCCAGCTTCTGGGACTGAGCAGCTCCTGGGTCCTCTGCTCTCCAGCAGACAGAGGCTGCTGTGGGCTCTGCAGCCTCTGACCCTGCAAGCCACTGAATGAATTTTCTTGGTCTAGAGAACCCTAACCCATCCAGCTTTTGATGACCAGGGTGGTTTTAGAAAATCAGACTTGTAAGGATGAATTTACCTAGTGAGTGTAATAGTTCCTGGAATTGGCTCGCTCATTTGATGAGACCTAAAGTTGCCTTCATGGCTCCTTTTGGTAAAGTAGGGAGCTCTGATAATCCACGCACGCTCTAAACCATCCTAGGGTTATGCAGGTCCACTGGATACTCCGAATTCACCGTTTGTGAACACAAGGAGTCCTGTCACTCTAGGTCACACTCTCAAACATTTTTGGAAGACTCAGAACTGTAATGGCGTTGGCTGGTTGTGCTTAGCACCTGCGGACAAAGAAGAGAATGAGCCTGAAGACAGAATTTAGTGGCTCCGGACACACACGAATGATCTGGTGTGATTCCCTGTGGAGCTGAGGTTGTCTCATCACACGATGGGCCGAATCCCAAGTGCAGCCTCCAACTTACCTGCCTCACAGCGAGTGGTTCCCTGCTAATGTGGGGACTCAGAGGCTCAGGGTAGTAAGGATGCTGGGGTGGACTTATCAGATAAACCCTAAGCCTCCACCCTGGGAGGGCCTGGAGAACGTACCTTACACTAAAACCCTAAGAAACAGGTTCGTGAGGAGCGCACCAGCACCCTTGACGAGACCTGTCATTGCTCTGCTCCTAGGGCACACTTCACAGTGGGGAGCGCAGTCACTCAACTGGGAAATTTAAATGCTCTGGGTGTAGCTGGATCTTGGAGTGTCAGGGGCTCTGAGCCTTCACCCACTAGGGAAAAATAGTAAATCGAAAACAGTACAGCAACGAGTGAGTGTTAACAAGCGTAAAACTCTAACCTCACTCAAAAGGGCTCGCCCTTACAACTTCACAGTCATCTTCCAAAGGACTCGCCTTCTGGTATTGTCACCATCTGGCATGGTCAACTTGGGCTTCCCCAGTAAAGCAAGAACAGAGCAGGGTGCTTTGGGGATGTCTGCTCCTTGGGCTCCTCGTATTCACGGCTGCAGATCGTACAGCCGACTTGTCCCTCGCAGCTTGCTCACGTGGGATCTGCTGCTGGTCACCTTCCAGCTCGGCAAGCCCCCAGCACACAAGCCCCTGCTTCCTGCCCTCCCGGTGGTCCAGGCAGGTGGAAACGGTGGGGGGAGCGGGTCACACCACGCTGGAAGCTCCGTCATTCTTAGGATTCCAGCCAGCGTTCTTCAGAATGAATAAAACCTCCACACTCACTCACCAAACCAAACAACTCCGAGCACAACCTTTAGAGATGTTATACAAAGCATGATATTGTTGTTTTTTCTCTTAGGAAGTTCCTATAATTCTTAAACATTTCAGGAACTTTATGGTTTGCTTCTTGTTATTTTGTTAGTTGTGTCCTGGATACAGTTTATATGTGTAGCATAAACTCAATTGTACGCTCAAGTTTATTGCTGTGTGAACAAAGGCGTGAGGCCTGAAAGGAGGGTTTGTCGGGTTTATTTGTATTTTGAACCCATATGCCTGGGAAGGGGGTGGGGACCAAGGGGCCTTTCCTTCCATGTGACTCACTGACAGAGGTTTAATTCACTTCAGCTACATCCGAACATAAGAATTGTGTGTGGTCGAGTTTTCCTGTTTCATTGGCAATGTAGGAAAAATGCACTTTGACATACATTTTTAAAATTTCTGGTAGTGCAGGCTTTTTCTCCACCGCATTTTTCTCTAGGTTAACTTATTCAGCTAAAAGAGTCTAAATGGTTTTGCTTCCAGGTAAACGTTATAATAAAATATTTCCTGAACTTAGTTGTTTACTGTGGACCAGTCCTGCTCAGGTCCACTCTGATAACCTCCTCTGGGAAGCACACATATGTCCTGTGGCTCAAGGGACAGGAAGTAGGAAGCAGCCCCAGGCTGTCCTGCAAAACGTGTCAACCTCTAGCAATAACACGGCTACACCCTCATTAGCCTGTTTTGAGAGTAAGCGATGCCAGAGGTCACCAAGGGGTTGTGGGCATTGGGGTGTCTTATCTCCCCACGGAGCCATGCAGAGGTTCCTGAGCCGAGGCACCATTTTCCCTTGGAAGCATCAGAGGCTTTATGAGGTGTGGTCAAAAATATGGGGAATGCTGCTGCCTAGCACCCTCCAACAGAAAGGCAGGTTCGTCAGCATAGGACACTGTGTCCTCACACTCCTAATTCACCGGATCTGGGTCCTTCCCAAAGTCAAAGTGAAGGATCAAGGCTTTGAATCACTTCAGGACGTCAAGGCAGTCAGGAGGGTACAGATAAAGATGCTCAGGACAGAGGACTTCTGGAGCACCTTCGGAAAGAGGCCGGGACAATGGACAAGTGTGTTTGAAACGAGGAGGAATCTTTTGGGGGATTCATTCATGCCTTTTACTGTAGCAATTTTTACAAATTTAAATATGAGCTCTGCTTGTTGGTCACATCTCACTTTGTGTGATGTTACATCTGGCAAACCTCAGGCCCTCAAAGCCACCGCAAGCACAGGTGGGCCATTGTCCCCACACTGAGGGACTTGACCAGGGAGGGTACGCTGGCTGTGCGTGGCCCCCTCGGAAGACCGAGCCTCCTTGGGATGCGGCTTCTAGAGCTTAGAACTGTGCCTGACAGGGTTTCCATGTTGTAACAATTTCTAAATCTTATCAAAAGATCATTTGCATAAGGAATGACCTGATCATGTAGGGCTAACGCTGAAAGATAACTGGATGATTGAGATACGTTTCCAACCTCTAGGTGTGGTGGAAAGACTGGCGTGGGAAAACATGCTTCATGCAGGAATATTCTAGAAAGGCACAGTCAGCCATGAGTAACATGGGAAAACCTAGGATAGTAAAGAGGGCAGGACCCTCCTTCTTAGCTTTGCTTATGAGGCGCACGTGATGAATGAGCTGCCTAACCAACGCCACATGTCAGACTCAGGTCGTCTGGGATTTGGATTCCAGGGTGAAAGAGGGTCTGGGTGGGCAACAGCCAGGTCTGGTGAATGAGCAGTCACTGCTGCTTTTAGAAGGGCCTGAAATTCCTGCTCCCTCTCATGGTTGAAACCATTCTCAGACTAAGATAGTGGCATAATCAGGGAGTCAAATTCTACTTCATTTTTTCGGGGAGATACCCAGAAGAGAAAGAACTGGGTCCAATGGGACCTCCAATCCTAGTTTTCTGAGGAATCTCCACACTGATTTCCGCAGTGGTTGCACCAGTCTGCATCCCACCAACAGAGGAGAAGGGTTCCTTTACCCCACCACCCCTCTAGCATCTGTTATTGAAACAAAGCTTTAAAAAAAGAGGAATCAAAATATGTCATGCACTGATACACACTCCCTATGATGAATCTGGTCATTATGCATATCTATAATATACAAATAGCATTATTTAAACATTTATTTAAAAAGTATGATTTACAATACAAAAGGAAAAGATGAAAATAGGCCAAAGCAAAAGACAGAAGGTGAGAAATAAAAAACCATCGCACTGGGAGTCTGGATTCGCATATGGTGGCTGGAAGTTAGTGGAGACCAAACTTTTCCGCAAACACCACTGAGAATCAGCACACGAGACCAGCAGGGCGGCTGAGCTGCCGAGCAGAGAGTATCCTAGAGCAAAGCAGGAACTCAGTGGAGGGCTTATGGAACAGTGACTTGCATCGCCAAAGGAGAAATGAAACCAAAGTTTTGAGGACTAATCAGCAGGATCTGTGACTACTGAAGCAGAGAGTTACCAAGAGTTACCCCTAGTGTTTATTATCGTTTTCATCAGAGTATTGAAACATGGCAACATTTACCAGGAGGAGAATTTTTTTATTGTATAGTTTTCTTCTTGGAAGTAAGAAGAAGATGCACTATAGAGATTACTATAGTTCATCAAAGGAGAAAGAGGAAGATGAGGTTTAGGGGTTGTGTATGCGCTGGATCACAATTGTGATCTTTCCAAAGATTTTTTATGACTTTCGCCTTCAGGTACGGGAGGGAGAGCTCAATTCAGAGGCAAAGGTAGGACAGCAAGAGACGCAGGATGAGACTTCCGGAAAGTGTCCCTGTGAGAATCAAGAGAAGGCTCAGAGACTTTGGCTTTGGCTTGCGGAGCTGAGTTCTGCCCAGAGAGCCGGGAGAGTGCAGTGAACATGGCAGCTCGGAGCCCTAGTCGTTCTGGCCTAGCTGGCAGGACAGTGACTTAGAAAATCACGTCACTGAGGCTAAGACGATGAACATTTTGCAACAATTGTATGGACGGGCGTGTGACAAAGCTCCAGGATTCTTGAGACACTAGTGCAATAGACTTACTTCTTTCAATATCACATCCTCAGCGCTGAGAATGTTAAATAAATCCCCAGAAGCCTAAAAAATGCCAAGAGAAATACACTCTAGGGAGGAGAGTTGAGGGATTCACCTTTCATGCAGGGTACACAGAGACTGGGAGGAAGGGGAACCTGAGAGCCCCCTGAGTGGACCATTTGGGCTGGGACCCCAGGGGCAACCATCACAGGAACCAAATCACACCCATCATCCGAGGGAGATGTTGGGTACGTGTTTGGCTTGAACTTGACTTTCAGGCCGGTTGGAGGGAAAATGGTTTGCAGGAAACTCCAGCCACTGGCCTACATCCAAGTGTGCTCGGGTCCAGAATCCAAAAATTAAACTAAAATTCAATTTAAAGTTGTCTTGTGCTGGTAGTGCCTTAGTTAAAAACATATTTTCTTTAAGAAAGAGATTTTAGCCTCTGGAGTCACAGGCATGCTGTACATACAAGATTCTAAAGAATATAGTTCCCGGTAACAGTCATACAGCAGAGGAAGACACAAGCCATCATGAGTAAGAGCCAGCAGCAGTGTCGGGCTGCAGAATCAGGCCAGTAGAAATACCGGACCTTGCAAGTTTTGGATGTAGCATAAGTGTGTTTCTTTGGCTGACCAAATAATAGATACTGAACACATCACAGTGACCAAAGGTGGACATGACAAGGCCAGGTAAAAAGAACAGCAAAATATCTAGAAATGAAATATGTTCCACAATGTCAGTCTCCAATTAGTTTACATTTTATTTCATTCCATTCACTCAGTACTCATTTCGAAAGTCAAAAGAAAGTGCACAGATAAAGCTTCCAAATCTACAATAAAGATCTGAGTTGCAGTTCCATTAGACAGCAGATTCTCAGTGCACAGGGAGGTTCCAGGTTTGGCGGAGAAGAAACCAAGATGTAAAATTTAAATACAAACAGCGTCCTTCTCCAGAGAAGGGTGCATTCAGGTGCGTTTGAAATCTTTTCAGGTCTGTGCTACTCAGCCACAAAGAAGGAGTCCTATGAGCCTTTTGTTGGCAAATGGATGCACTTGAGACCATAGTGCTGAATGATAGAAATCAGACACAGAACATTGACTATTGCATGGTTTCTGTCATATGAAACTCTCCAAACATAAATCATTTGAGGAGCAAAATGGCATACAGATGATGATACCAGAAGGTAGACTTCGTGGGAGTGGGGAGAGGAATTGAGGATGGGGGAAGACAGGCGGTTGGGGATGAACAAGGGAATAAACATGAAAATCTTTCAGGATCCATTTAAAACCTTTTAAACGTTGTACAACGCTGTATACCTAACTCCGTTTTTTTCTCCTGAAATTTTAACTTTTATAATATGTACACAGAGTGATGCTCTAGTCACATTTCTCTTGTCTTTCAGTGACTGTCCTAATTTAAGAGAAACTCTAAACCTTTTGATAGTTATAGCATTTCTAAAACTTTGGCTTAAGCAGAAGCTATGTTTTGCCAAGAACAAATAGCTAAACACCAAAATATCCAGATTTTATGAAAGATTGATAGAGGAGATACACTTTGCCCAAATAGTTTTTAAAAATTTCAGCCCAGATTAAAGAAGGTCACACTCAAAACTGTTTGGATGACAATCTGGAAGATAAATATAGCATGAATTCTCCCTCATCTTTTCCTAAGACTCATTTTTAGAAGCTAGTCTTTCCTAAAAACATCTTGTGATTTATTGTCATTAAGGGATATTCTTTGCTCCAGCTTTACAATTTTATTGTATTTTTTTGGATTAAGAAAGTCATTTAAAAATCCTTTCTCTTTATTTTATTACACTTTTAAAAGGTCTCTCTTATTTACAGCTACATCTGTCTTGCTCCATTCGGATTTCTCCGAGAACATATCAGCAACTAGGTCGGTCATAAACCACAGAAGTTTATTTTTCAGATTTCTGGAGAATACAGAGTCCCAGGTCCAGGAGCAAGCCCTTCCTGGCTCACAGGTGGCACTGTCTGTGTCCTCGTGTGGTGGAAGGGGGCAGGCAACTGTCTGGCAAGCTGCGTGTAAGGGCAGTGACCTGCACCTGGGTTATCTCCCCAAGACTTTGTCTCCCAATATCATCACATGGTGATTCAGCCCAAAATAGGCATTTTAGGGTGATGTGGACATCAGACCATAGCATTCTGCCTTTGCTTATCCAAACACTGATGTTCTTCTTGCACATAAAGTACGTTCATCCCACACTGATAAACCCCAAAGTCTTCATCTATCTTCGTGTCAACTCTAAAGTTGAAGACTAAAAAACTTTTCTAAACAAGATGTGGATGTGAATCAAGAAACAATTCATCCCAAATCAGATTGTTCTCTAGCTCTGAGCCTGGGAACTCAAACAAGTTATGTCCTTCTAAATTTAATGGTGGAAGAACTGTAGATCACCTGTGGCCCAAATATAATGTTGAAAAAGTCACAGGAAACTTGTTTCTGTCCTAAGGAGAGAAGCAGGAAGAAGAGAAGGTGACATGTTCCAACACAAAACCCAACTCTCCAAGCTCAGGAATAATGTTCTTGGACTCAGTGTTTCAGCTTCCGGACTTGCTAAGGTGAGGTGTGGGTTACCTCAGGTTCTGCGGTTTGACATCGCTTCCGGTTCCCAAGGACATCGCACTTCCTGGAACACGGCGAGAGGGTGCAGGGTGTCCACTGGTCCCTTAGTGGGATGTGGTTGCCCCTGACATTCACACTGACCTGCCTGTCAGCTGCCCCCAGCTTGAATGGCTTTGTGTTCATAAAGACTGTTCTGCTACCTCCGACTCATCTACATTTATTTTACACTTGCTAATTGTCTGGCTTCTCCAACCGTAAGTCCTCTCTAGAGCTGTATGTAGGACACACTAGGTAAGCAAAAAACAGAGATCTGTTATTTGATTAGTTCATTAAGGGATGGCGAAGTCCCTGCTCTTGCACTACACGGTAAAATATGAAACATTTAAAGATGTGTTCTGGAGATGCCCAAGGGAGGAGAAACTAGATGTGATTTTCCTTGCCCCTGCACCCTGACTAAACACAACTGGGAACCCAGGAATCATGGGGAGCCAGCCAGAAGAGGACCCTGAAAGGTGGCAGGAGGCAGGGAAACTGCACTGGGTCCTCGACAGCACCTCCTGTGTTTCTCAGCCAACAGAAGAAGAGGTCCTGTGTTTCTCAGTCCCCAGTTGAGCAACAGAAGGTGACCCAGGGCAGCACAGCCACCTCTCTTCCTGCACAGAGCTCCAAAGGCAGCTTTCTCCTGCTCAGAGACCTAGGATCCCAGGACCCCTGTCTCCCTGGGGCAGGACCCTGGGGCAGGACCCGACGGGGGACCCAGCCTTGCAGCCCAGGGTGCTGCACCAGCACCAGGCCATGTCGCGGGCAAGGCCTGTGGTCCCGCACTCGCCTGTCCACCAGGAGGTACTAGAGCAGGCGGCACCCAGCCAGGGCCTTGCTCAGAAAACCTCCTTGTCGAGGTAGCACAGAGAGCCACTCTGAGGGGGGGGGCCCTTGCTTAGATATCCAGAGGCCCCCTTTATCCCCACTGGAGCTGCCGAGCACCCAGCCTGGAGGCCCTGTGCATCCCAGTCAGCCCTGCTGTGGCAGAGAAACCAGAGCAAAGCGATAGGAAGAGAACGCTGCCAGCCCACAGAGCAGGCGGGTACTCGCATGCTCAGTGTAAACAGACGGAGCAGCTGCTAGACTCGCAGGTTCACACACAGCCCAGCGTCCCTAGCATTGTGGGCAAATGCCTACGACTCCCTGTGTGCCCAGGGAGAGCCACAGTCCCATCAAGCAACAGGAGAACTATAACCGAATGAAAAACAACCAGTGCAAAGACCAAGGTGAATCAGATGCTGAGGTTATCTGGTGAGGACCAGAAAGCATCTATCACAAAAATACTCCAACAGTCAGTCAAACATTCTCTGAGGAGAACTGAAAAAGTGATAAGCAAGAAAATAAATGAGGCCTATGAAAAAGAGCAACAGGGAAATTATAGAAATAAAATATTAGAAGTGAAAAATGTACCCAGGATAATTCTAGCACTTGGGAAACTGAGGCAGGAGGATTGCTGCAAGTTCTGAGGCCAGCCCGGGCTACACAGTGAGTTCAAAGTCAGCCTGAACTGCACAGTGAAAGCCTGTCTCAAAAAGACAAAAAACCAAAATCAAAACACCGCCATCACCACCACAACCAACACCAACACTACCACCAACACCACCACCATCATCACCACCAACACCACCACCAACACCACCACCAACACCACCACCACCAACAACAATACC